>JBBPFP010980937.1:0-26914 GCA_037974795.1 Kaempferia galanga | reverse complement strand
GTTGGGAAAATTAGATGACAGTGATAAAGACAATGATAATGATTTTGTCTATGAAGGTGAAGATTTGCTTTGGAGTGATGTAGCACGAGCATCTGGGGTTGGTGAAAGTACGTATGACTTTCGATCTCGAAATGCATCTTCTTCAAAAGGGGCATCATTATCTGCATCAGAAAAAAGAAAGCAATTTGCTCAAATTATCTTGTAAATGAAGAAGAGAATATGAAATTAAAGAAGAAGATACTGATGGATATAAATCAAGCGATGGAGCTGATGACATTGATTTGGACAATGAAGATGAAGAAGATGATTGTTTTGATATTTGATATTTCATCTATCACATTTTCAAAGACTTTTGATTTTTTTTAGTTTTTTGAATAATCTACCGCTTCATCCAAGAATATTTTATTTATGGTCATTTGAATTCTTAAAGACATTTTCAAAGACTTTTAATAGATATATTAGCCTTTTTGTTTATTAGGTTTTTTTCCGTAAAGTGTGCGCTTCGCTTTGCACTTTGCGCCTTAAGTCCCAAGACCCTTGAACATTTTTTTTTTGTGCTTTGCGCTTGTAACAACTATGGTTTCCCTTCCTACCTCAAAGTTGGATCTTCTACTGAAGTAAACAACCCCTAAGATCATCTGTCTCATGATGGAAAGAAATGCAGATGAAAACAGGTTGAGAAAAAGGTTTTTCCAGTGATCATTTTACTCTGTTTCCTTGTTAGAAACAGGAGGGAAGGAAAGGGCTGGGGAATCTTTCTTTGGCTAGCTCAAATCTATTTTGCTTGATTTTTTGCCTGAAAAATACTCTTCATGTGCTAGAGAGCCCAAAGCTAAATTGCTATCTGTTAATGTGGTATTTTTTTAGAATGAATTAGTTTACCAGTTACCTATATATCAACTTAAGGCTTAGTCTCCACTGGCTGACCTTTGCTCTGCTTGCTTTCTATACTGCAAAATCAACTCAGAGATATTAAAATTGTTTGTTAAATTTTGTGTCATCAGGCGCATAAAGAATTTAAAGTTGGAGTAAAACCCCCGGGAATTTGGAAAACACTAGTTGAAGTTCTATCTTCTCTCCGTATGAATGACAACAGCGGCTGTAAGTTGATAGATTTTTATAATCACATTACACTGGTTTAACTCTCGATCAAGTAGGCATGTGCTTGAATTGTAAAATATAAGTAGTCTCTTTTAGTTTGTCAAAAAATGGAAACTGTATTCACGTTGGATAGGAATTGAATATAATTTGACACATATACATCTTATTTGATATCGAGTCTTTTTCAGTTGATCACTTAGATTGTTGCACTTGATATTTGTCAAGCATGTCTAGGTTTTTTTTAAAAATAATGTTAGTCTGATTGAAAATTTGGATAGTTATTTTCTTAGTTGTTTTGCTCTATGTTATAAGATTAGAGAAGGACTAATATATTTGTATTAGGGTTGTGCTTTATCAGTAGTTAAGCAACTCACTCTTAAGTCCTTGGTTAATTATTTATTGCCCCCGGGGCAGGGTGTTATGGTTAGACCCTCCTGTGATAAGTTAGGGATCTACAGTTCGAGACTCAGCTGCGGCGTATTATTGAGAATTTTTCTCCTTAATGGGTAGCAGATTTGAAAATGTTGGGTCTTAGGATGGGCCTCCATGTACACTTCCCTGATTTACCTGACGGCCCGTGGAAACTTCTATGGGGCCGGGTCGGTCGTCCCAGGTTCGATGTTACCTAACCTAATTAATTTTTTTTGGGGTTAATTATTTATCCCTCCCCATGGAATGGTTAGTTGGCTAGAGGATGACAGACTTGCTACAATGGGGCAAGGGATCAATTCTCGACTGGTGCATGCCCTTGGGGAAAAAACCCTCTCACCCCTTAGCCAACTTGGCGGTCGGCTAAAAGTTGACCCAATGATTTACTTACCTATAGATAAGTGGGGACGGATTGTTAGGGGCACGTGAGGTGATATCACCTTTTTGCTACAATTGGTTAATTAGTTATCCCTTATAAAATACATATTCCAATAAAATAATACCCGTGATGCTTCAATAAATTAATACTGTTTATGCCATCTCATATTTTGGAAGACTTGCAGTGTTTGATTTTTTTTTCCCCTCATGTTTTGTTTTATCCGATTCTAATTTATGGTCATAATATATGGTTTATGGCATCTTATATTTTGGAACAAATGCAGTCTTTGATTTCTTTTTTCACATGTTTTTTCTCATCTAATTCTATTTTCAGGTCTTGTCTTGGATTTATGTACCTGTAGTGTCTTATCATCGTCACATATTTGTATTTGTTCTTAATAGCTTATTAGATATTTCTGTTTTCTTATTCCCTCCTATCAATTTTAACTATGAAACTACAAGACAACTTACAAGGACTTGTACTTCTGAAAACAGTCCGAGGATACCGTGTTCTATGGACAGGTATGGGCGCACAACTTGCTCGTGATGTTCCCTTTTCTGCCATATGCTGGCCAACTCTTGAACCAGTATGTTCTATAAGCAGCAATTTATGCACTTCTTGTGCAATTTTTTTGCTTATTCATTTGATTTTATATGTTGCTTAGAAATGCTTATAATGTTACGTTTGGCACTTGCCTAATTATATAGATCCGTAGAAGATTACTTTCACTAGTCGGTGATGAAGGCAATGCTGCTAGTGTTTTAGGGGCGAACTTCTTAGCTGGTTTTGCAGCCGGGAGCATTGCTGCCTTTGCCACATGCCCTCTCGATGTTGCAAAAACAAGGAGACAAATTGAGGTTTGCTCTCAGAATTCCTATGTTTTCTTTCGTCTCTCCTTTCAGTTTTCACAATAAATAAGTTGGCATTTGCTACTATCAGCATTCTAAGCTATATGGGGGAGGGATGGGAATCGCGCCTTCCTCCACCCCATCGCTATCCCTATCCAGCAGTGGGAAGCAGTGTTCTGAACATTGTTATCATTTGACATCATGCTTATAAAATGGGGATGGATTTATATTAGTTAACACACACACACACAAAAAACCTTCCCAATTGAGATTCATACTAAGTCACTGTTATCTGGACTCTCATTCCAGAAAGATCCATCAAGAGCACTAAATATGACGACGAGACAGACACTGGCAGAGGTTTGGAGGTACATCTCTTCTTAACACATTGAAATAACTATTTATTTCTGAAAGCATTTTTATACTTATCTTTGGCTTTTGTGCCAAACTGATTATGTGACCAACTCACAGTGTAAGTAGTCCATCGATAAACCTTCCAATTAGATGACCTGCTTTAACATATGTAGGACTGGAGGCGTCAAAGGTCTCTTTACCGGCGTAGGTCCTCGTGTCGGACGAGCAGGTCCTTCTGTCGGCATCGTAGTCTCCTTCTATGAAGTTGTCAAGTACATTTTATATCAGAGAAACACATTCATGAAAGAGTAAGATGCTACATTTGCAACGGCAGCGCATAAGATTATTTTGCTTGAACTCTCTAACACACTCCGCCATGGCTCTGTCTTCTAACCACACAAGAAAATAAAGATGACAAACCGAATAAAGACAGCTTCCAATTTTAACAGAATATACAAACAATTTTCCATTGTCAAGTAATGGTAACTTGAGAATGTTGGACTTCAAGAGGCCAAACAATACAAATTTTGAGCATTTTTTTTTTCCGTTATTGGGCGAAGTATGCAAATACTTCCTTGTTATATTTTTGCTCTATTTGAATGTAAAAGACTTGGTGGCTCTATTTTTAGACTGAACATTGTTATTCATCTACTGTGTAGGCATAATTTTGTAGCTCTAATTGTTTGAATCTAAATGCATCCTTTAGCTAAACAATCTGTCGTCAGCTGTACTAAAAGGTGTTTATGCCTTACTTTTGATGTATCTCACAGTCCGCAATTATGAGGTCAATTTATTGTCGACCACCAAACCAAGTGGTTAAGAGCTAGAAAGTTTTTTTTTTCCCAAGGGTATTTGTCCGTCAAGATTTGATCTCTGTCTATGTGGGGACAAACCATGAACTGCTACATCAATGATCTAAAAGTAAGATATTATGGTCAAGATGCTAGAATAATATCAAAATGTGGTGTTTAAATAATAAATGAAGAAGAATATTGCAAAAAGCTCTTTCATATCTTCTCTTTTTATATTTCTTCTTTTTAAACCTTAATGATTCTCCTCTCTCCTCCAAAGAAACCAAAAACATATCCAAGTAACAAGTAATTGTTTCACTCGATCTCAATAAACCATGTAATTAGTCATAAACCCATCACATAAAATCGCCTTCTCTATTTATAGCACACACTCAACTGTTTAATGGGTCACCTCAATTCAAAGCATCAGTCACCGCCGGCGACGGAGGACGGAGTCCAGAGGAAGGCGCCTGTGGCGAAGCCCCTCTTGTCAGCGAGGTCGCCGGCGACTGGAAGCCCATACTGAGCCAGCAAGTGGTCCAGCTTCCACTCCGGCATGGTCTCATAGTCGTCCTTGCTGTAGCGAGGGTAGTGCACCGGCATCTGGAAGTAGTGCCCGCCGCCGTTGGTGAACAAGTCGGCGCCGTTTGGCTTTGCTGCCATGGACTCCATTCTCTGTTCCTCCAAAGCGTAATTATTAATTGCGAGTACAAGTTTGTGGTGAATATTTATAAAGAGAACCACTGAGCTCATGGTCTCTTCCTTCCTTTTGAAGACAACTAAGTCACAGCTTGGCTCGTAATTATATATTTTATTTTTTTATTTTATTTATTTATTTATTTATTATTATCATCACCATACAATGCGAATGAGCTCTCATTAGGTTCATGGCCGTCATGCAAATTTTATGGACTACCCGTTCCGTAGATCTTCTTCAGATTATTTAATCTTAGCTATTAATGGTTAATTAACAAAGATCAGTTTAAACGCTTAGTTAGAATAGATTAGTTTAACAAAGATCTTGTAGCTATTTTTGTACATGAAACTATTAATAGTATATATATAAAGTTGAAGATAATACATTGAAAATTTAAAAATTTTCTTGAGATGGTTTGTTTTTTTTAAACAATAAAATTGTTAAATAAAAGAAATAAAAAAAAATATAAATGTAAGCATCACAAGCAATAAAAATAATATATATGTTTTTAATTTAATTAACTCTAAAAATTATTCCAAGTTAATTATTCAGAAAATCTAAAATCAGAAGATTTCCACACTATTGATTTGGCCAAAGCGCATTTTGTGTATATATATTTGAGGGTTTTGTGCTTATTTAATCTGCGTTCTGTTCAGTAGTTAAATTGCATATTCAATTATAGGAAGAAACGGTGGATAATTTTGCATAGATTTTTTATTATCTGAAGAATATTTTTCCATTAGATGATAGCTAGTAAAGACTTTAAAAGTTATTTTAAAAATCTTGATTTGAATTCATCAACTTGTGAATGTTTACATGGGTACCTTTAAAACAATATATGTAGCCTATTTAGTCCAGTTGATTCAAAGTAAAACTAAACAAATTCTCAATCATCATCAACAACAATGACAACCACAACATTGAGTAGTTTACCAACTTCTTAATCATGTGTTAGTTTGCACTCGATCTTCCATTTAGAACAGATATAAAGATTGAGCAACTAATTATTGTAAGATGGTGTTTAATGGAAAAAAAAGCAGCAACCGTATTACACCCACGTGCAAATTCCCGTAAATTTTGGCCCAAGCAAATCCGAATTTTCTTCTGAAAAAACACATGCACACTTAATATATTATCAACACTAGATCAACATTTACAACAACTTCCAAGAACATTGGAAATTCTTTCATAAACTACAACAAAATCGATTTTTCACAACTCATTTCTCTTCTAATCTAGTTCTGTAAAGAATAATTAGGTAGGTAACCATTATAGTACATTCTGATCATAGGAAGCACCTCTATATGCAAAGTATAGTGCCTCTCATAGGAAAACCTAAAACCACGGACCTCTTGCTTTACAGCAAGGATTTTGGAGTTTTCTATTCCAGCCGAGTTGCTAGTGTCAATTGACAAATCAATTTTGCTCATCACATAGCGGAATAAACTTGGAAGAAATAAGCATCACATTGCAGCACCTCCTTGTTTGGTTGATGATGACAATTGCAATTCTCAGGTCGTGTCATTCCTTTGACACTCTGGCATCTTGGAATTTGTTTCTGGTGAAGCCTTGGCACCAACATAAAGTTTTAGAATAAAATGGTGCACATACGGTGCACATTCACAGACTAGTTGCGACTTCAGCTGAATGCCAAGTTTGTTGTCAGGAACATCATGGAGATTAATTATGCCAATTTTTTTATTCAAACAAGCTGCAAAACTTTTATTCTTCCTGTGGAATTTGCTGCGATGACCATATTTGATTTGCTTCTCCAGCAAACACTTGAGACAAATTGTCCACCATCATCATTTGTCTCTTGCCCCGTAATTTGGTCAATGGAGCCAAATTTGTGAGAAGTCATTGGCATGGGAAATGCTCTATAATAAGCATAAACCTGGAGAAATGATAGAGTTTATGAATAAAAACATATAATTGATAGTCAGTAGAATCTCAATTAATTGGAAACAAACAACATATTGAGATGACCAATATGAGGGAGAGAGGGAGTTTGCAGTGGGGAAGCAGAAAGTGAAATTCTCCATTTGGAATAACCAAAGAGGAAGGGTGAAATTATTGCTTATGCTCCTGAATATTTAGATTTTTTTCTCCATGGATCTGGGAGTTCTATTGCTGGCTAGGTGTTGGGTTTTCAGTATTTGCTATATTGCAATACACACTTGAATAATCTGACAGGACCTTCACATATCAAAGTTCATGGCCAACTAGAACAAACATAAACTTTCTCAGAAATACAAATAGTATATTTTGTCGATCAATTTCTGATGATTTTCTGTTTGCTATTTCCCTTGCCATAATTATTTTTATGAGTAAAAAAAAATTATGAGAGTGAGCAACAAAGTTGCAAGCAAACTTACTTCATTTGTTTCTGAACCACATGCTATATACCCATCACAAACAGACAAGCCAATGAAATTCTGCAGAAAACATGATAAATGCGAATCACAAATAAAGTCCTCAAAAGACACAGTTATGTAAGTAGCTAAAAGAAATAAAGTGAGAATACCTTCTCATTGGTATGGCCACTTAGAGTTAGGCTGCAGGCGTTGGTGGTTAAACCACCAGAATTTGTTTTCTCAAGATCCCAAATTTTAAGTGTGTTGTCAGTTGATGCAGAAACAAGTGTTTCTGAATCTATAAATTTAACATAGCTGACTGCCTTTCCATGCCCAGAAAGAGTACACCAAGGAATTCGAGTGCTCCTTAAATCATAACAGTAGGTTTTGTAATCAGCACATCCAATAGCCAAGAGGTGCGAGGAACATGAGAATTGGACAGAACACACATTGGCCATAGTTCTTATGGTGTCTATAGAATTTTTCTGCAATAGAAAAGTAAGTTCAGTTGATAGTAAAGTAAGCAGGCAAGTCCAGTAATCAAATAAGGTCTTATTGCCATGAAACATAGCAAATCACGAACTTTCAAGAATAATTTACTTTCTTTCTATTTACAAACTTATTACAAATCCGCAGTTTAATCATGTGATGCATTACGTGTACAAAATAACTTTCTTTTCAACATGTAGCAGATTAAGATTCCATGTGACCATTGAGCAATGCTTAAGTGCAAGATTTATTCAGTAGTCAGTACCATACCTCATTGATGCTCCAGAGTTTCACAGTGCAGTCATCACTTCCACTTGCCAGCTTAGTTGGATCAACTACAGAGAAATTGACAGACCATGCTCGTTTCTGGTGTTCTGTGAACCTAGTGAATCCATGCCCAGTACTTGCATCCCATAACTGAACTTAACAAATATGAACAAATCAGAAAACATTGAAAACTGATGCGAAAAAGGAAATTTATTTATTTTTAAGTATTAGAATTATAAGAGTTTATTTTGTAAGGAAGGTTACAAACAAGGTTCTAAAATTTGCTAGGCGCTAGTCGGGCGCCAAATCAGCGCCTAGGCTGCTTAGGCGGGGACTAGGCACCACTAGGCGGATTCCTCGGTTACACAATAAATCACATTCTATATGTCTAACACAATAACATCAAATTTAAAATGAGTTCAAAATTACACAACTAATAAAATATCACATTCTACTTCTTCTCCATAATTTTAAAAATTTATTCTTCATTGGACACAAACTCAATATCATTATCGGACACAAACTCAAGGTTAAATTTCAGTTTTTTTATAATTGGGCTTTTAAATTAAAAGTCCAAACTAAAATAAATCATGAAAACTCTGCACTATTTTCGTGGCGCTCAGACGATTCGATCAATTAGTGGGCACCTAAGGCCGCCTAATCCGGCCGACTAGTCTGTTTTTGGTGCGGTTGGCTGACGCCTAGTGCCTAGGCGGCGCCTAGGCTGATTTTTAGATCAGTGGTTACAAGTTGGTAATTGTCTTAACTCTTACGATCATATGGAAGTTTTGGTAGAAGTTCAATTTAATTTTGTTTGTTTCTTATTTTATAATTTAATTTCTTTCCTAGTTTTTTTGGTTGGAATCATTAAAAGGAGTCTGGTTCTCCCTGTTAGAACATTTTTGCATAATAAGGTTTTCCTCTTTGTGAGTTTTTATCCTTTGTTTGAGATTATTTATTTCTTTGTGTGAGATTGTGTTTCCTACGTGCAAGATCAAATGGCATTAAACCTCTATGCAAGTTTTGATTTGCTTCTGTGCCACATAAAAAATTTGACCAAAACATGTATTTCATAAATAATGAAAACACAACCATGTTGCACTCTTCTCTACCAATGAGTTTAAAACACATAACACTAATAGAATCTGTATCAAATTTTATGATTCCAATTATCTCCTCTAGGTAGGATCTTTAGTTCTTGTAAACTTTCAAGAAAAAAAGGAAGTTATCTAGCATTTCCACCTACATATAGGAATGATGCAGCTTATTCAGTATAGCAAAATTTAAGTCTGATCAATCAAGTAAACGTATCCCTTACTAGTTCAAATTGAAAACAATCTGAACTAAATCAAAACTTCTATTTGGTGTGTTTTTTCACCAAATTAGTTTGATTCATTTCAGGTTAACTGATGCATGACAGTAGTTCAACTAGTTTTCAATGTGCTTAATTAATGTAAACCAACCAAAATTAAAATATTAATTTAGCAGTGAGGACTTATTTAGATAATTCAAGGTGTATAAAATTTATTGCAGAAATTCATTATAACAATTTAACTTAACACATTAATTTTTTCAATAAAAATTTGGTCCACAAATAGTTGTAATTTAATATCAAAATTAAGAAATTACAGAGTTTTAAATGTGAAAACCAAAGTAAAACTGAAAACATTAGACCTTGTGGTCATGAGTTTGAGTCGCAGAAAACACAAGCAATATAAGGTAAGATTGCATAGAATAGACTTGATGTGCTCCGAGCTTCGTGCATCAAGGTTCCCTTTATCAATTTTGTTGATATGCTGTTCAGTTTATTTCGATTTCTAAATAATCAGTATAGAAAAACGCAATTCAATTAGATTTTAACCCATGGGCACACCTATAACTAAGGCTGATTTTTTGATGTTCCTCTCCACCTAGAGACATGAGATGTGATATGGTGCCCCCACAGCTTGGCAAAGTTGGTATTTGCATGGTGGTTGCTCCAATAGGTCTTAGGGTCAATTCCCAACGGTACAAAATGCCTCCTAACCTTCTCATGTAAAGGGGGTGGTGCTAGGGCAAAATGCTCCCTGTGAGCCGGGGGCCAGCGATACTGGGCCGCAGGGTTAAGCGTTATCAGCTTTTGCTCCAATGAGATGTAACATGGTAATTGTACTTTTATGAGAAGAATTTTTCTTACATACATCATGAATATGGCAATGTTTTCAATTTAGAATAGGATGGTCGTTCCATTCAAAAATATCAACAAGGCAAGTGGGATGAACTTGCTGTGTCATTCTATCACAGCTCCATGGATCTTAGAGATCTGAAGCTCCAGCTTGAAGAGCATCAAATGTGCAAAATTCAAGTGTGGTGTAGCCTAGAAGATCCCTGTAGTGTCAGTTCAATCTTGCTTATGAATGCTATAATACCGCCTCCCGAATGCATTGGACTTTGTGCTTTGTGCTTTCCTTTCGCATGCATTTAGCTACTTCTACTCTCCATTTGAAGTTCTTTTCTAAGGCTGTTGGACAAGATTGTGGATATTGATGGAATTGATTGAGTTAAGTTACGCTTTGAATAAACTCGACCCAATCAAAATATTTTCCAATTTTTTTTAGTTATGAAAAAAAAATCAAATTCAAATTTGAACACATTAAGAAAAAAAACTTAAACTGGAAAATTAGTTAGGTTTGCTTTTTATTTTTGAAAATTTCTCAAAATACATAGCACATATTGTAGATTATGAAATTATATACATATATGTCCTGTGTGCCTCCCTGTGCGCTTCCGCATGCAGGCGCACACGGGGACCTCTCTCTCTCTCTCTCTCTCTCGGGCTCAGATTTCTATAAAAACCTGAAACTCAAAGATGGATGAGATATTTCAAAACCCAAAGGAATTGGATTGCTTCAGCTCGATTTTTCGGCCAGTAGCTGCAACTTCATTATCCTCTGAATCTGTTCCAACATCCACCATTATTACTACTAGTTCAGATGAGTACGAACAGTTTAGACCTGCCTCAAGAATGGCTTTAGTTCACCCAACATTATTGGCACTTTGGCAGAATCTCCATTTTTGGAACTACTTCCATGGTAAAATACAGTGCCATAAAGCCGCTTGGTACTATGCAACTTCTCATATAACTAGTAACTAGGAGTTATTTTCCATTTTTTATCTTAACTTTATCATCCTCATTGCTAATCGTTCGCATAACCCTGTTATTTCCCTGTAAATTGATTCTCCATAACACTTATGAAGATAGTTGAATTGCCATGTAGCCTTAATACCCGTCATTGTGTATTTCAGGACTTACAGACAAATATAACGATAAGTGGCATGCATGAATATGATAAGCTTACTAACTTGATGACCAATATCCCTCTAGCACTCTATCTACCACCAATATCACCCTTTACTAGTGGCATTATCATCTTGATCATTTGTGTTTGAAATAAAGGACTTTTTCAGTCTTTGGTTACAGTGAGATGTGTGAGCTTAGCAAACACAATCCTGTCTTTTTCTTTTGGAACTGAGTCTAGTAATATGATGATCTTAGATTAATTACCTTTCATAGTTGTAACCTAAGCATAATGTGACATCTCAACTTCTGACTTTAACGTTTTCCTTCCAAGAATCCCTCCGCAAGCTTAAGTAAATTTGTAACATCACTAGTCCCAATTCTCCCTTTCCCCACTAGTGCTAATGAATGGCTGAGTGCAAAATCTTGGTCATAATTTTTTGGCTTTCTAGAAAATAACTCCAATATTTAACATGACCATCCTAGACTAATGGGAAGCATTTTATCAGGAGTTATTAGGCAGGGGAATTGAAACATTAACCTATTGCTAAAAATTGACAAACAATGCTTCGTCCAAATTAATATTACTTGCTCATCTAAGCTTATAATTTGCCATTCATTAGCTCTATCTCACCAAGTGGGACTAAATTAGGATGTCACATTTTTTTGGTGAATAGGCATAGGTTTCTTGGAAAATGATTACATCATCTAGAAGATCACCCATCAATTAGTATCTAGGAAAAAAATAGATCATGAAAGAGCATTGAATTCCATGTGGTATCTTCTTAATTTCAAAAATCAAAGGCATCACTGCAAGCCCCAACTCTCAAAACTGACTTAATAGAGCCTGTACTTCATATGTTAGGAGCAAATAGTCTTCAACTTAGTTTTCCATGCAGTTAGGGTGTATGCGGTTTGGTTTATTGCTTTGGTAAGAAAAATTGTAACCAAACCAAAATATTTCAATTAAAAAAACCTAAATCAAAACCTTATGGTTCAATTTCTAAATTGAGCCTAAATTTTTATATTGGTCAATCCTGACTGAAATTGAAATTGAACAATAAACATACATGTCAATCAAAAATAGATTAACATTGCCTTTTAAGCAAGGTTTTTATTGAAACAACAATCAGACTTATTACATTTTAAGATTTAGACTAAACCAACCAACAAAGGCTGATAACACTAAGGAAATATTGACTTAGCTATATATTCAATTTATTTATACAAAACTTTAACAATTTAGTTTGGTCTTAAAAGCTTGTAAAATTTCAAACAGACCTACGGAAAATTATTTAAAACAATTTAGTTTACTTTAGCAAATCTATGGAAAATTATTTTGCATGAAATAGTCTCCAAGAAAGGCAAAACAAAGCCATAGCATGGATAAGAAAGGAGGATCTTATAACCATTTGTAATCAAATTAAGATAAAAAAGTAAAATTGCTAACGCATTACTAAACAAATGTAATAAAAATGTAAGATTATCAAGATACATACCTGGACAACACCTTCATAATCTGTTGAAGCCAAATAACTATTTATATAAGTATTCCAACAGACACAGCTGAGCTTGGATCTACTAGACATTTCAATCAGTGGGTAATGAACATCCAAATTGTCATTCAAAAGAGCACCAAACTCAAAAATCTTAATTTTCTTCGATACTCCAGCAGCAGCAAAGAAATCCTCATCACGGTCAAAACTCAAAGCACAAATGACATTCACAGAGTTGAAGGTGTCTACCATTTTCAAACTCCCACAAACTTCAAATTTACTATATCGAGCATACTTGCACAAACCATTAAAGAAGGTGCCCAGACAGTCCTTTGCTTCATTTGCATCATTCTGAATAAGGGAATATCTATTACTATTCTTCAAAATGCCAGAGTCAGAATGGATTGCAGCAATAGGACCAGCTGTGTCAATTTTTGAGATTTGAGAGAAGTATGCATTTTCTAGTTGATCAAAATTCTTCATCAACCTCTGCTCATATTTATTTGATTTGGAATGTGACTGTAGTTGTTGAATATGCGATACTGAATTTTCATTCATGCTGGAAGAATCTGTGCGATTTAATAGGAACTTTGTGCTATCCGAATATAACTGAGCTCTTGATAAGTGTCTTTTTTCAGCCTCCTCTATATCTGCCTTTAACCAGGCAAGTTCTGCTTCTAGCTTTGAGGCCTGCTTCATCTTTTCTTCTTTCAAAGATGAAAGAAAATACAATAACAAATCTGATTCTGCATCTTCCTCTTCATCCAAAGCTGATGATTTATCTACCGATAACAAATCTTTACTTTCATTTAACAGATCACTTTGAAGAATATCCCTGAACATGAAATGGCATTATCTTTATCTTTAGGTTATACCATATCGTCTCCATCAAAGAGGAAATGAAACCTTACATGAAGTAGACATGATGGTAGATATTTCTCAGCAAATATTATCATTAAGAATGCAACAATCCATCCCATAGTTTGCAGAATTGATATCCAAATAAGCCAACCCAGAAAGATCCTTATTTGGTCAGATTGCCTCAATCGTATTGGAATTTGAACACAGTAATATGAAAAGAATGTAATAATAAAAGTAAGAGTAAAAGGGAAATTAAATTTGATTGATGAGAAAAACAATGAAAGAGGAAGTGTGCCATTGTTTTAAGGAGCATCCAAGAAGGAGAACTATAGGAATATACTGTCTGCAATGGATGCCCAGTTAGCTAAGGTGGAAGTCACTGTCGGAAAGCTGCAAGAATAGTCTGACGACTCAGAGGAGCATCTCGAGGAGCTACACTCCACAGGTGAGGAGGTTAAGGTAGAGATGCAAGGCGCCCTCAATAAAATTGTAGACCAACTGACCTAGAAGAATGCCATCCTGGTGTTTTGCACAAGGAAATGGAAGAGCTCAAGGGAGAGCTCGCTTCTTGCAAGATAGGAATGGTAGGAGGCTTGCTTGGAATGCAGTCCGCATACTATGTGAAAGTTCGTGAAACTAACGGGTCCACAAAGGTTGTGGACAATTTCCTTTGGGGGTTAGAGTAATATTTCAAGGCCACCAACATCAGAGATGATGCGCTTAAGATTCGTACAGCATCCATGTATCTTACTGATACAACTTTGCTATGGTGACACCATAGGTCCATTGATAAGAGGAGTGAAGGTGCTGCCATTGATACTTGGGACAATTTTAAGGGTGAGCTTAAGCAATAATTTTCCCTCGAGTATGTGGAAGACGAGACCCGAGCTGACTGTGAATCTAGTTGGGAGCCATTTGAGGCATTATGGCAGTTCTGAGATTGTATTGACAGTTCCATAACGAGGACTAACAAGGGCATCGCTAAAACAGGTGGGACAATGTTATAGTTTGCAGTTGCACACAGACATAGAGTACTCATTCAACTAGACGTTTGTACTACAATGTACTTATTGTGCTACACTTATACAACAATATACTACTTGTTGTACTATGCTTGTTTTACACATGTATTACACTTAAAGAACTCTTTAGCATAAATAGAGGTGCCCACCCTCATTTGTAAGCATTCAAGCAAAACAAAAGATCTTTGTGCTTCAAGCATCTTTAGCTCTTGTGGTCCTAGAGTGATAGACTAACTTAGACATATAAGGAAAAAGATTCTTTGCCCAAAGGTCGCAGTGCCTAGCCATAGCCCATGACACCTGCATATCAAATGCACGTTGTTTTATGTAGGAGACCGCATATGCAGTCACAACCACCAAGGCATATGTGGCAGGTGCTTGGCTTCAACATGTGGTGGCAAAAGGCGATGCGCTTGCCCTCAGTGCCCCCGCCGACCCAACCCCATGCCAAGACGGAGGAGGTAAATCATGAGAGGCTACTAGCCATTAGGATAAAGACCAGTGCATATGGGAGGCTTTTTACTCGGCTTCGCCGAGTTTCGAACCCCAGACCTCATGGTTGACTTCAACATGTGAGACAACGTGAGGTGGATGCAGTTGCTTATGAGCCCTGTATAGATTGCATGAGCAGACATCCAAAAAATCAAAATTATAATTCATTTGACTCGATTTGGCTCGTACCAAACCAAATATACAATCCTACTTATTACCAATTTGATCCTTCTCAAATAACCACTTTTAGCTCTTATGGTTGTGGAATACTTTTATAAGTCTAGTTTTCAATGTGATAACTTGTATGTGTCATTTTAAACACCTATTTTGCCAATATAGAATTATATTGATGTTGGTTATACAATATGTTTTGCATTATTGATTAACATGGATTTTTTAATATTTTATAAGCTTTAAATTGTATAATAACATATATTTTTTAAATGATTATTGATGGGAAATGTTGATTAGTGCAAATATGTTAGACAATTTTGTAATATATCTATATATTAATATAAATTGTATATATCTATATAAATTATATATAAATGTTGGTTATACATATGTTAGACAATATGTTGATTAGTGCAACTATGTAGTGAGATTATTGCATACCACTTCCATTTGCTTTATTACTTATAAATTGTTAGATAGAATAGGAATAAATTAATTGTCAGATTACTTAGTCTAATGTCCTAGCTTTTAGATTAGATAATCTACAAGATATCCTAGTTCTCACTTGATATCCAAGCCTATCCGCTACCCACTAGTTCTCCTCTATCCTTCTTTTCTTGCCTATGTCACCTAGAAGTCTTCCTATCATAAGATCTCTCAAAAAGGATACCCTCTTGATCTTCCCAATTTATCCAACATACACCACCAGACTCCACTCCTTTCTACATACCACCACCGCTAATGAGACAAGCCCCACTAGTTACCTAGTCCTACCTATCCCCAACGACCCCAGACTCTCTTCTGAATCTCATAAATGAGGTCATGGAGGTGGAGACCATGGTCGTGGACACAAATAACCACAACCTCTTCATATTTTGATTCTACTCTAGAATTAAAGATGAATAATTCTAGATTTTACTCTGAAACTTATCTAATTCATCAAAGCTTCCTACGATTTCTAGCCATGATAAAAACTAAGCCTTTGTGGTTAATTAATTCAAGAGCATCTTACAAATGAATAGTAATGGTGAATTATTTTTTGGACTCAATCTTTTTATTTTAAGACATATTTCTTTTGTTGATGACACTTATATTTCTATCAAAGAACATGGCTCCTTGCTGAACTCCTCATTGCTCTTGAATAAAGTGCTTTATGTTTGAAAGCTTCCCGTGAGATTATTTTTTGCTAGCCCTTCTACAAAACCCTTAACCTTTTAACATGCCCATTGTGTTTTTCCGGTCATAAATTTGATGAAGTCTATCACTTAGATGATCACCTCGCCTCTAATGTTCTTACTACTAACAATCTCACCATACACCAATGGGATTGTTGACTTGAGGATCCTTTTATCTAGATTTGAACAGTTTGTTAATATTCCATCTTTGTTGACCAAGCTTTATTGTTAAGTGTGTGAATTTGAAGGAACATTGAGTATCATTTCCTCCTAGTAGTCAAGAATATACCTCTTCTCCCTCCATTGCAATATTATATCTTAGTCTCTATTTTGTGAATGCCTCCATGAGCTTCAAATGTTTGTTCCCTGAGCTGACATAGAAAAATTCTTGATAGTCCTTCTAGCGTATCTCCCTTATTACTTGGTCCCCACCCAATCCAACATTTTAAGAAAGGGTCTATCAAATTTGAAGCGCATACAACCATTCTCAATGATGATTTGACATGCCAAAATGCTTGTTTCCTTGGTGAATTTCTTACCATAGCCTTCTAATGTTAAAAAGGCAAACTATGGCCCCTACTATGAAAGGAAAAAACCATTTTTACCTTTTCTATTCCAGATTACGGTCAACATACATCAAGAGTAGCATGAAATGGCAGAGATTGGAGGATAATGTCTCAAAGGGCATCAAAACTTGTCCACAGATGTAAGGTATCTTCAAGAATACATGCAAAATGAATGCACACCTTGGCCTTGGGCGACAAGAAGGGTCAGGATGCAACAGCCAAAGAATAAAGCCAACTTCCTTAAGATTTTCTGACACAAAGGTTGGTGGAAGAATACGGTGGCGCAGATTCAACATTGCCGCAGAATGGAGTTTCCAAGTTTTGCAGCAGCATAACAACTGAAAACAAAGAGGTGAGAAATTTACTAAAAATATAACAAAAATAATGTATTAACTTGATCAAATGTACAAACAAATCCTGAAGAGAAAATATCCCCTTCATTTGCCTACTTAGCAAAACTGTTTTTACTTTGATGAGGCTACTGAACCAAGACCAATGAAAACTGTGTTTATCTAGCCATAAATCACCTTGAGCTATCATCAGGGATAGAAAAGGGAAGAGAAAAACAATATGAAGATGACCCATAAGAATGGGTTGGTTAATGCATAAACAAATTCCTTTCAGAGTATTCCTAGGAATAGTTCTTTGCTAGCAGCCAACATTCCTTTTCTGTACATCCACATATCCAAGAATGGAATGAAAGAATCAAACTGTCATCCCTACTTGTCTCCTTCATGGACATATATGTTTAATTTGTGTGTCAGAAGCCATCATTAGATCTATAATTTGCTCTCCTTATATCCTTGGGAAATCAATAACTTGATCTTTTCCTTGACAATATTTCATGGCATTTTCTTTATTTGTGCTGTAATCTCTGTATTCATTTTTTCCAGTGTAACCACATTTTCAACTATTACAAATACTAATGACCAAACACCAACAAAACAGATAAGAGTAAATGCAGATATGAATCTTGTTTCTCTAGCATTGTTATAAGAAAATCATTGAAAGGAGAAGATCATTAAAAAATGGAACCTTAGAAATAAGCAAACCAAATACATAAATTCAAATAGTAACCAAAAATGGCAATGGTATCAAGAAATTAAAAATCATGAACACATATCCACATACTGAAAGAGGTTGGGCAATTCGACCAACACAATTTATGTCTTAATGAAGTGTTTCAGTTGTTCGCTTCACTGACCTCAAACAGAAGAAGCCCAAGACTGTAAACATTTGCTGAAAAGGAGCATGTGTGATCATTTATTTCCTCAGGACTAGCATACCAACTCTCCTCCAATTTCAGTAGTGTGCACTGTTGGCTGTTGAAACTAGAATTGCTGTGCATATTCTTTCTGTCCAATTTTAATTCCATAAAATCATTGCTAGGATTGCTTGATCTGAAATTATCAGCATCATGTTCAAGATGATCAACACCTTCAAAATTCCTGCTTGACGGGCGTGTGAGGTGCTCACTACTAAAACACTCAAGACCATGAAATTTCTGTAGCTTCACCGAAGAAACTTGACAAGTATCATTATCCTGGTCACTGCCCTTCTTTCTTTTCAAACGGACGTCTAGACGGTGAATATATTGTCCCAGAAAATCTTGATGCTCTATCTCACTCTGTGGGGCAAAAGAGCCAATGTATTTAACTTGATTTGAGGGCAACCTGACCAAATATGACGGTCGTAAATGTTGCAAAATGATCTGTTGGGAGTGACAGATGTCAACGAAATCCACGATCTGCTTAAATATATGCATGCGCTCAGCCTTATCTATCTTTTGGTCTTTAGGCTTAAGCCATTCCCTCAAGGTAATTTCTCCTTTATAAGGATTTGAAGTTTCTACCTTGTCAAAAAAGATAGCATCTGCTTTAGCACTAGGAGTGTGAGATGATGTCAAAGTGATGCCCAAGCTAGCACTAGGTTGTTCAACATGTTGAGAAATCACAGTGCCAGGAGCATTATGATTTCCTTGAAATGTGATTCCTTTACCCTTTAGCGAAGTCTTCAACAAGTATTGGTGAAATCCAAACCCAGAGGGAACCTTAGTCTGAAGCACAACAGGAGAATTTGTTGGCTCAGTACTTGAGCTGAGATGCTTGTCAGCCTTAGATATATGATCAGACAATCCAAAAGCTTTTGGCTCAGACTGTGTCATTAGCATACTCTTTGTACCTGACGATGGAGGCAAAACCTTGTTATCCGAATCATCACTGGATTCACTCACATCTCTGTCTCTTGATTTACCTGTAAGCCTTGTGAAATTCTTCCATAGACCCAACTTATTTGATGGTTTCTCCCCGCTACCTGTGCTACTTCCTATAGACAAGTTAGGATTCCTATAGCTTTTCAGAGTCAACTCTTCTACCATCTCTTCCTGTCTCTCTAAAGAGTTGAGTCCTGAGCAGTGTGGTTGACGCCCAGAATTTGTTGGTATATCAACATTTAAGTCCTTTTCTGTGACACGGTTACTGAACAACCCAGGTGGCTGTAGCAGTGCAAAGTGTTCAGACCATTCAGCATCTTCAAGGTTAATATGTGCTTGTGTTTCTAGTGCAGAATCACAATTTGGCTCCTCTGGTGCTTTGTCAATCTCTACTCTTTTGAAATGAGGAGCATCCGGCCCTGAGCCCTCAATTATCTCATTTACTTCATCCGATCTTTCCATAACTCGTGAAAAGTTCCTCAGAAACAAGGAGCAAGACAACTTTGAGAGCCAACTGCTTCAGTAGCCATTCATAAAAATTCCATATTTAACTTCAACGAGGCCCCTGAATCATTGTTTTATATCCAATGCAACGATAAGTAGATCGTAAATGCAACAATACGCATTCTATCCAAACGGAATAGAAAATAGAAAATATTCATTAAAACGAAATAAAATAGAGGACGGTCCTAGGGTTTCAGTCTGTAAATGCCCAAAAAAACAGCTCTTACATTATAAAAGAGGAAAAATCTTCTTTTTCCACGAAATTCCAGCTTATCGAAACCGCAGAACAATGTTTACAGAGAGATTATAGATAGCGCCATAGTCCCTAATAGATTCCGTACATTAGGCAATGACCATGTAGTAACCAATCAGGCAAAAGAGAGGGAATAAAAATAAAAAGATGAACTGGGACGGTGAGGGTACCAATTAAAAGCACACAAGTCAGTTGGGAAACAAACTAACAAACATACCAGGAAAGAGGGCGGGATCGAGAAGCAGAGCTGAGGAGATCGATTGGAGGAGCAGTCGCGGGAACAAGAAGCGACGACAAAAAGAACCCTAAAACTTCCAAAAGCGGAAAGAAGCAGAGGTTACCTGAGCATTCGCCATAATTAACTAGTAAATTCCACTAGGCCTGGATCTGCATATGACATTCCCAGTTTCTCTCTCTCTCTCATCCACTCTCTTCCTCTCTCATCCTCTCTCTCCCCCTTATTGTTCAAAGAAGATGAGGGGGAGCGAGCGAGGTGTCATCGTGTCACTCGAATTGTACCATTTCGTTAGGCGAAACTTTTCATTGGATGGTAGCGCGCTCTATAGATCATCCAGGAAGCCACCTGGAATAAGGTTCATTTTTGGAAAAATTGTGCGAGCATCCTTATAAATATACCGCTTAAATATTTACCATTTCCAAATTTACGCATTTTACAATTTGACGTCCGTTTGATAGGGATGTTTTCATTTTAGTATGTTTGAATTATTGTGTTTAGCTAAACACTTGTTGATAGATTTATCTAAAGTCACTTCTTCCATGAATTTACGAGAGTAAGAGTTTAAGGGTTTAGAGTGTCATTTTAGTATGTTTGAATTATTGTGTTTAGCTAAACAATCGTTGATGGATTTATCTAAAGTCACCTCTTCCATGAGTTTACGAGAGCAAGAGTTTAAGGATTTAGAGTGTTGAAAGTCATGTTTAGTTAAGCACGAGCGTTTGAAAAAGCAATCCTACCAAACAATCATGTAAATTTAAACACCAACATTTAGACCTCTAAACACCCCTACCAAACGTAATATTAAAGTTTAGTGTCTGTCAAGTTAATTGCAACAGTTGTTGTTTATTTATCTACTTATCTATTGTCAAATATAATGTAAGGTCACCTAGAAATGGAAGAAAATAGAGTTGATAATCAGAAATTCATTCCCCAAGTTGCAAATGATCGAAAGCCAAAAATTGAAATGGAACTCCCATCACTAGAGGATGCATATTCGTTCTATAACCAATATGGACGAGAAGGCGGATTTAGTTCAAGGAATAACATGAGCAGGAAAAGCAAGATAACAAATGAAGTAACATGGAAACAAATTGTATATTTAAAGAATGACATACAAATCTAACAAGGAACAATAAACATCCAAACCCGAATAAACTAACAAGGGAAAGAGTACATGACATAGTTAGAACGGGTTATAAGTCAAACATTGCATTTGTCAACAAACAAACAGGGCCTAATTAGGTTATCTGCAAAAAATTATTATTATTATTATATACATTTGGCTAGAATGATGTGTATAAAATTTATTTACTGAATGTCGACGACGTAGTTTCCTCCTACATTATTTTTATGATTTTTTTTTTAATTTAATGGATCAACCTCCAATGGACTCTATAATTTATGTATTTTTATCCCCTCAAAGTGGTGTGATAATTAAATTATAAGGTATTGTTATATTGGGTCAGAGAGTTAACTTTTAATGTGTTTGAGTATGCCTTGACCATGCTAATAGTTAGTAGTCTTTTGTAATTTATCTTTTTTATGTTAGCATTTTAACTATTGACAAGGACATTAGAGTTGACGAATCACTTTTTACTACACAATTTATATATGTATTTATATTTAATATGTATCCGATAATACTGAACTATTTGAGATAAATATTATTATTATTTATTACAAATCTAAATCTAGACTATATATACATACCATGGAAGTTAAGATAACAAATTAGAAAAATTATTATTATTATTTAAATATTTCTTTATACAACAATTAAATTCAATTGTATGAATTTATAAATTTTTCTATATATATTATTATATTTTTCAATGAGTTCATTTATCTAAACCACAACTCATATTGAATTGGATTAGAGATTTCTTATCAACCTAGTTAGACGATGGATTTTTGAGAGATCGGTCTACCCCACCTCGCAGCGGATCTATCCGTTTGATAGTTCTAATTGTATGAGTATAGGAGTGAGGGGAGAATGGACTTGTCTGGGCTTCTAATCGCCTTACTTATTACCATTTGCTAACGTGATCGAAGATCATATTCTTGCCTATCAATGTAGATTTTATAGAAAGTGATTTGATAATTAATTGTTAATAGACTCAAAGAATGGGAAAAATCCCTTAACTGACTCCTATTTTCTTATATGTTTAGTTGATATCTAACCATCTAATCAAAAAATTTGTTTCTTACGTAATCGCTTAAAATTAGCTTCTTCCTTTCTCTTTTAGCCTTTTTTCCGAGCACTATAAAAGAAACACTTGCGCATCCTCTTTACAACCACACAAGATTCATTGTTTTTCTTTTGGATAGGTTATCCTAAATACTTATATTTTTGTTGCCTTTACAATGGAGCTTCTTTCAATACTAACGCTCACGGGCGGAGTTGTCGGACAAGTTGCTCTCATTTTCTTTCGCTTCCAGTCGGCTGCTGATTTCGTTCAAAGGCTTACGGACTGCCTTCGCAATCCTCGCCCGCCTCCTCCTCAAGCGGTTAATGCCCAAGAGATTGGAGAAGCCATTGAAGAACTATTGCATCATCATTAGAGATCCGAACTTGTATTGTTTGAGATTAATTATGTGAACAAATTTAATGATTCGATTTAACATGATTTGCATAATTATCTTTGGTTATCTTACTTGACTATGCACCATTATAAATATAAATTATAAGACACTAACAATTCTTCAAAATTCTTTAAAATTTTTACTAATTAGAAATTTATTATTTCGAGCACCGAAAAAGCCTTACTCTTAAATATCTATTTTACTATCATAATCTCTCTTAATAACACTCTAAAATCCTTATTTTTAATCAATAAATTGGGCCGGCAAGCTGTCCGACAGCCCAAGGTCAGATGGCATTCTAGTAAATTTAGCACGGAGGCGCTGAACTCATCTACTCGCCCTCGTCTTGAGGTTACTATAAATAGGTCTCATTAGGGTTGCCGTCTTGGGAGCGGGGGGCAGCAGAGCCGCGGCAGCCATGGTTCTCAAGTACGGTTCTTTGCTCTCTATTCTCTTTCCGATTCCAGTAGATGGTTTCTCTAGCTTGATCTAGTTTATGGGGGTCGTCAAAAGTATTTCTTTGTTTTTTTGTTTCCGAAGAATTTTATTAGATCTTTTAGATGCAACTTTTTTTTTGGGGTAGCATTTGAGCTCTTGTTGGTTGACTTGATTAATATAAGCAGCGTTAGCGCTGCAATATCTAACTTTTCATTTTTGTAGCGGGATTTCGAGTATAAAAAAGTTCTAGAGTCTCTGACTTGCATGTATGCGTGAGGAAATGAACGACGCTCTAACACGAAAGGATAGCACTTCTTCCCTCGTAATTCGTGACGTCTGAGCAAAATGTGTTATTTTGATGACAAGGAAGAGTTCATGAAAGTTTAGAATTTCTCCCTTTAACTGTTTTTACACTTTAGTTGCGTTGATAGTTGGAGTGTGAGGCAGATACTTTTATGTTGGAACATGTATTAGAGTTAAGAATTGCTATATTTTGTTAATTTATTTCTGGATCCCGATGGAAGATGCATACGGTGTTTGAATTATGAGCAAAGACACAGTATATTAACTGATCGAAAAAGAATGGAAGAAGAGTTTTTTGCACGGATAACAGAAAATATGTTCCTCTTACTTTTTGTTCATGATACTTTTGTTCACTTAGGCCCTTGTAATTTTCCAGAATTGAGGTACTTTAAGATTTTCAATTCCTGAACTCTTTGAAAAGGTACTTGGAAAAAATTGTTATGTCAGAGAAGGATTACTCGTTAATTTTAGTGATCTAATTACATCTTACAAAAGATGATATCCAGCATTTTCTACTGTGTTTATGTTTCTTGTTTGTGCCATCATAAGATGTAGCATCTGGTCGTTCCTATTATGCGAAACTTGTTGACGTAGTCATGGTTTTTCCTCTCTGATTTATGCACAGAACTGAGCTCTGCCGCTTCAGTGGTGCCAAGATATATCCTGGAAAGGGTATTCGTTTTGTGCGTTCAGATTCTCAGGTGATCCACTTGTATCATTATTACGTAGTTGTTCATCATCGTTCATGCCACATAATATTATTCACCTCTGCAACATTCTAAATGGATATATCTTCATTTGATTATCAACTTCCTTGCCTAACAATTAGGCTGGGTTTATTGCTTGAATCCAGTACGACAAAATCCAACTCTGCTCAAGTATGACTGTGAAGGCTGAATTTAAAATTACTAATTAGCACCCACGTGAAGGATAATGAAATTTTTTTCCAACGTTTATCTACTTGTTACTGCAGGTCTTTCTTTTTTCCAATTCAAAATGCAAGAGGTACTTTCACAACAGACTTAAGCCTGCAAAGCTCTGCTGGACAGCAATGTACCGAAAGCAGCATAAGAAGGTGATTTAGTATATTTTATGTTTGCATGATGCTCATAAGAAGCTGATCACTTATTTCTTCGTTTTAGGATATGCATGCTGAAGCTGTGAAGAAGAAGCGCCGGACCACAAAAAAGCCTTATTCTAGGTCTATTGTTGGTGCTACTCTAGAGGTAATTCAGAAGAAGAGGTCTGAGAAGCCAGAGGTACGAAATGCTGCAAGGGAAGCTGCATTGCGGTATGCAGACCTTATTACTACTATCTTCTTCTACTAAGTTCTTATTGGCTGTTCGTTTCTTACTGTCTGAAATCTTAATTACACTTTTTAAATTCATGTTCATGTCATAATGTAGCTTTGTTCAATTTTACCCATACTCAGATGCAGAGGCCTAAACTAGTTTGGCCTAAATTGTCGAAGTGTTGCTTCACTTTCTTCACTTTCAATCTGCTGCCTCAAAACCATGCCTAGATACATCTTTATTATGTTACTGTGGCACTATGCTGACATTATCTTTCTTGGATACCCCTACAAATAAGTGAATTGGCATAATGTTACTAAGGAATGCACTAGAACAAGTTTGAACTCGGTAACTCAGCGTCATTTTGACAACTATGATTTAAAGTCAATTAGCTAGTTATTAAAACTTAAAAGCATTCGGTATGTAGAAATCAGAGACTGCATGTTTAAGATTTTACAGTTCATATTTTAGCCCGAAATTTTACTAAAAACTAGGCACTGCCCGATATTGCCATTTGAAATATAAGAACTTTTTTGTTCCTTGTTAGATTTTAACTGTATGAATGCACTATAATTAGCAAACTAATGAAATTTTACTTGTGGATAAATCTTTGATCTGTATTATTGCATTCAGCTTTTTGTGTAAATCTTAGTCAACTTCAGCATGGTGGGTACAGTAATTAGCTTGATCTAATGTTGTAGATTTTAGAACTTTCAAAGGTTAGTTCTTTTATCTAAACTCTTAAAACTATACGCTGTGTTTGCTATAATTTTGCAGCGAAATCAAAGAGCGAATCAAGAAAACTAAAGATGAGAAGAATGCAAAGAAGGTTGAATTGACTGCAAAGGCACAGAGGACGCAGACAAAGAGTGCACCAAAAGTTCAAGCTTCGAAAGGACCAAAACTCGGAGGTGGTGGAGGAAAACGTTGATTCTTACTCGGATATCGAATTGTTTTCCGTTCTTCCAATTTAGTTAGTGCAACATCATTGCATATTTTTTACACTATTAAGCATGATAATTAACCTTAAAGTTTGATTCTTGGATTTTGGTATTCAAGGCTTGAAGTTTTAAAGTTCAAAAACGAAGTTTGCTTATTGTAGATTATTGGGATAGTTATTAAATTAAAATCTACTTAAAAAACAATTAATTTCAGATCAGAATATTGCTTATTGGAGATTTGGGATAGTTAGTAAATTAAAATCTACTAAAAAATCAATTAATTTCAGAGCAGTTAGGATGACTTGAGATGATAATCTTAAGTTGGCAAGTAAAGCCGGGATGGTTGAGATGTTAAGGTTGAGATGCCTTCGTTGAGATACCTTGGTGAGGTCGAGTTGTCTTGGCTGAGATGCAGAGTGAAAGAGATTTTGGTCGGGATACAACTGTAGAACAAAGTACATAACTAAATACTAGTTATTCATGGTGAACTGAGAAAGTATCTCAATGTTATCACACCTGGTTATTCATGATGAACTGAGAAAGTACCTGAATATTTGTTATCACACCTGGTTATTCATGGTGAACTGAGAAAGTATCTGAATATTATCACAGATAGAGTTGTATTGCTATTGCACGACAAAGAACGGGAGTCTAACAGCTCATGGAATGCTCGCAAACTTGCTTAGTGGCTGGACCTTGCCCGTGACTGCGAAGCTCGAGACTTACTACTTATAAGCGTGCTATAAGCGCATAGTTGCCGTTAAAAATTCTTCTTGTGACTCTAACAACTGGTCGCAAGCTTGCCTATTGTTTAGGCGGTGAAAAAAAACTTAAGTCTTTAACATTTTTTAAAAATTAATTTCTCACTCTTTTCTGGCTCAAACTTGAGAAAGAGACTGAGAGAATAACCCTTAGAAAAATAAAATGAAAATAATAATAATAATAATCATCATCATGCTCATATCTTCAACTCATGGTCATCCCCGAAACACAAAAAGTAAATAAATAAAAAATACATGTATATAAAATGACAACTAAATATAATTTCTAGAAAATAAACAGACTACTAAATAGTCATTATCACTTATTAAGAACTAAATGAGTAATTTTAGGTGCATAACAAAAGAAAAAGTAAACCATATTTTTCATTACCTAAATCAATATAGTTGTAAATGATAGAATAAAGATAAAGGAGAAATTGAAAAAATTATGACCCTAAATACATCTAAATAAAAGTTAAACTTAATGTGTATTAAAGAAAATGAAAGAGTTATTGCTCAAAAATAATAAAATCCTCTATTTTAATAGGATAAATTACAAACGAATAATGTATTAACACAAACCACACAAACCGGATGAGTATGACTATGTTAAATGT
>JBBPFP010980830.1:0-14104 GCA_037974795.1 Kaempferia galanga | reverse complement strand
ATTACCAGATCCTTAGAGTTTGAGGTTTAAAGTTTAGGATTTAGAGTTTAGCGTTTGAGCACTTCGACATATATATTTGAGTAGAAAAACTCTAGCAGAGGCTGAAGCGGGTAGAGTTCAAACAATTGACGTTATGTCAACCAGTGAGTGCTAAGAGAACTAATTAACCAAATTGACTCGCCAAGTTTGACCTCAGTGTTAGGCACCAAACTGTGCCTAACTCGCTTGGGTCCAAGAAATGGCTGGCTGGCGCAAAGATCAGTGAATTCTTTGTTTCATTGGATAAGTCTGCCTTACTGCTAACTTGTTTGGCTGCCTAAATGTTTGAATATATCGCAAGTGCAAATTTCAGTCCCAGGAAGAATGAATAATAATAATAATAATAATAATAATTACAACTTGACACCTGAAATATACGACATGGATCTGATTATATTTTAAATAAAAATAATTAAAATGATAAAATGAGATGATGTCTGTGTTAGAGAATATTCTGACTGTCCCCGCTCCGCAGAAGATCCAGGAGTTGGCAGTAAAAACCATCTGTCGTTTTCTGGTTTGGCCGTCGAAGAAGAAGAAGAGGAGGAGGATGAAGATGAAAGATTTGACCGAAGAAGCTCGCCAATCTCCGCCGTTTTTTTTGTCGAGTTCCGTGGCCAGTTACCTCACCCCCATCCCCTCAATAATGACACTCGCCAGGCCCCTTTAACTCTCCCGTGGCCGCCGCCGCCAGCTCCTCAACAGATCGCCATGAAGAAGCGGATGGAGGCCAGGAAAATCGCCATGCGCTTGCTCCTGGGGATCTCCCTCGCCGCCTTGACCTGCTTCCTCGCCGCCTCCGTCTTTTCAGGTGACTGCGAATTCTCGATCTCTGCTCCTCCTCCTCCTTTCATTCATGGAGAATCTGACGAACTGTTCCGCCGGTTGTCTCTCTGTTTGCTGCGATATGTACAGTCGACCAACAACTGACTCTGTTCTACGGAGCTTGGACCAATCCGCCGATATCAAGTGAGGAATCGATCGAACATGTTCTTCGGAGAAACAAAATCTCGCGGTTTTCTTCAATCTTTGTCGATTTCCAGGTGGAGGAGATGGCCGGGAGGGCGCCGGCGGCGGATCCACGCAAGGCGTTGCTACTGCTGCGCAGTCAGGTGAGTCTCCGTCCAGCTCGATCGACCTGACCATGGAAAGAAGGAAGAGAGAAGACGGTGGTGGTGGGGACCGGGAGGCGATCGATCCAGTCGCTGACTCTGTTTTCCAGTCGAATGAGAAGTCAACGTCGGCGAAGAACAACCCTACGAATGAGCAGTTAGGTGAGTCTTTAATTCGCACTGATGGCCGGAAAGGGACTGGAAATGGTTTAGGCGGGACGTCGCCGTCGGAGAAGAATGTAATTTTCTGAGATTTGTGTGATTTACAGAGGAAAAGGGAAGGGAGAAGATTATTTGTGATCTTTCCGATCGGCGGACGGACGTGTGCGAGATGGCCGGCGACGTTCGGATTCAGGGCGGCAATTCCTCTGCCGTCGTCGTCGTGGGTTCGGAAGCAGGGGAGGAGGCGTGGCGGATCAAGCCTTACGCCCGCAAGTTCGACGGGTCTGCGATGCAGCATATCAAGGAGGTCACCGTGCGGTCGGCCGGCGCCGGCGCCGTCGTGCCGGCTTGCACCGTCAATCAGACGTCCGTCCCTGCTGTGGTGTTTGCGATCGGAGGATACGTCGGAAACTACTACCACGATTACACGGACGTGCTGATTCCTCTGTTCATAACGGCGCGGCAGTTCAACGGCGACGTGCAACTCGTCATCTCGACGACCAGGTTCTGGTGGGTGGACAAGTACAGGCCGATCCTGAAGCAGCTGTCGCGGCACGAGATCGTGTACTTGGACGGCGACGGCGAGGTGCGGTGCCACCGGCGCGTCATCGTCGGCCTGCGCAGCCACAAGCCGATGTCCATCGACCCGGCGAGGACGCCCGGCGGCTACTCCATGCTCGACTTCACCAAGCTGATGCGCGCCGCCTACGGGCTCGAGAGGGACCGGCCGGCCCGGCGCGCGGCGGAGCGGCCGCGACTGCTGCTGATCCCGCGGAAGGGCTCGCGGCGGTTCACCAACTTGGAGGAGGTGGCGGGCGCGGCGGAGGCGGCGGGGTTCGAGGTGGTCCTGGCGGAGGCGGCGATGACGACCAGGCTGGCGGAGTTCGTCCGGGTGGTGAACTCCTGCGACGCCATGTTGGGCGTGCACGGCGCCGGGCTCACCAACTTCGTGTACCTGCCCACCGGCGCGGCGGTGGTGCAAATAATCCCGTTCGGGGACCTGGAGAAGATATCGCGGTCGTGCTTCATGAACTCGTCGGAGGACGCAGGGCTGCGCTACCTCGACTACTCCGTCGGCCCGGAGGAGAGCAGCTTGTCGGCGAAGTACCCGAGGGACGACCCGGTGTTTACCGACCCCAAATCCATCCACAGGCTCGGGTGGAAGAAGATGGGCGAGGTTTACTTGGACCACCAGGACGTGAAGCTCGACGTCAGAAGGTTCCGGCCACTCCTGCTCGAAGCTCGGGAGCATCTCCGGCGATACACAATCGAAGAGTGAATCATACCGCTTTGCAAATTATTATTATTATTATTATTATTATTATTATTATTATTATTATTATTAGTTTTGTTGTTTATTGAAATGGGAATTATAGTAAACAGGGATAGTAAACAGGATAAGGCATTCGGAATTGATGTCGCTGTAGTTGTTTAGTTGGGCAGAAAAATTTAAGGCGATGGAAATTTTAGATTTATTTTTTTGTACCAGGTGTGGGACCCACTTTGGTTTGGGTACTCTGAATGAGATCCCGCCGACACAATTGATTTGGATCCAAACTCATTTCTCGTGTTTATAATTTTATATATTTATATATTATAATTTTATGTATTTTTGTATGAGAAAAAATTAATGAGAATCAGGTTTTTTTTTAAAAAATAATAATTTTAAATTTTAAAATTAAAACTAATAAATAGAACTGAATTTATCGTATATTTTTTACCCTGGTAGATTTATAATAATGAGTATTAATATTAAAATGATCACATTAAAAATGATCTTGAAAGAATAAAGTTGTTAATATAACTCTTTAATAACGTAATGGTTATTACCCTATAGTTTAATGAGCATTAATATTAAAATGATCACATTAAAAATAATCGTAAAAAAATTGAAGTTGTTAATATAACTCTTTAATAAGGTAGTGGTTATTACCCTAAACTATAGGATGTTATACGTGTCCAGCAAAGCTCCTCTAATGTTTCAGCGAGTGACTGATAGTATCGAACCACCATATCAAGATATGTTTGTATTTCAAATTTACTGGGTGACCGAACAAGGAAAAAAATCCTCACCTTCGTAACTAACCGAGCAACTTAAAAATCTGGATTAAAAAAAAAATAGATCTCAAATAAAATTATGTTGTTTCTAGAACTCTTCCTAATCAACTAAGAAACCCTTTGAGTTGACTCGACCAAGTTAAGGTTAATCAAAGAAAAATATCTGATCAACCAAATATTTAGTACCTAGCTGGGACCTAAGTTTGTGACCAACTTACTCGGTCGGTGAGTAAAGGTTTGGCTCAATTATTTTGGACTTAGTTGGGGCTAATTGCAACCCTCCAACTCTCCACGAGTTAGCATAATCTATACATATACGGATGGTTACTTCAATAGATTTTGAGATCAATATTTAATGGGTGTAAAATATTTTTTTAGATACCTGACCTCTCTACGTAAAGAGTTAGTAGGTTAAATACCCTCCAGAATTTATTTCCTTTCAAAGAATATAGGAGATGGAGCCGTAAAATGATGACTTTCACTCCAATTACAAACAACCATATAATCTATCAAACACCGTCTAAGATTTAGGATGAAACTCTCTGGACAATAAACTCTACCTAAAAGTTAAAATTCAAAAGATAAAATTAATTTATTTAAAATAAGTTTAAGATTATAACATCAATATCAACATAAGAGTCTTCAAATCCTTCCGACTTGATCAACGGAGTCCATCTTTTTAGCCTAATCGCATCCATCAATCTCCGATTCACTTTCAAGTCCTACACATTTAATGTAATTCATCAAATATAAGTGTAAAACTATTAAAAGTTAAGCTTGAACACAAATAAAAAAAATGAATATTTAATAATAATTATATATGAGTATTTGCTCAAAATATTCACAAAAAACACCCTTTATTTTCATTATCATTAAATTAAAATAAAAATCAAAAGGGTGCTTCAAATTTTATAATAATCAACTATTTGCTAAAAGTTATTGAATTAATCAAAAAGTGTATCTGACTTTGGTATTTATAAAAGGTGTATTTTTTTCAAGTGCACTTGTAGTTTTACCCTCCCGATGAATCTAATTTTTTTTATCATTTTTCTTTTATCTAGCTTTCTCTCTCGCTTCTTTTTCCTCTCTCCTACGTTGTATGCAACTTCTCTTATGTAAAGTTTAGTTAATTTTTTAATAATATTTTAATACATTTGAAGAAGCTGAAATAAATATGTATTCAGAGCTATCTAGGTTTATAAGTGGATTTCGATCAAAACTCACTTATAAATCTAAAGAACTTAGATTTCACTCATTTCAGTTCCTGTAGATTTCATAAAAAAATTTCACGTGATATGAATCATATGAGCCCCACGTGGAATTATATCGATATGGGTCTGATATCATTCCATATCAAGCTAACATGGAAATTTTTAGTTATTCTCCCTAATTATATTTTGATACCTCTAAGAAGTCGAAATAAAAATGGATAGCATATTTGCTTCTTATAACACAAAAAAATTCACATGAACTGAAACGCATGCAATCTAAAATCTCTAGGTTCATCAGTGGAAATTAATCAAAACCCACTGATGGACCTAGAGAGCTTTAATTGCACCCATTTCAGTTTCTTTAGATTTCTGAGATTGCAAGGAGTTCAAATATATTATCCATTGTTTATTGTGACTTCTCGGATGTGTTTAAATATAATAAGGAAGAATCAATAAAAACTTTCATGTTAGATTTAATATTGGACCTAATATGAATCCATATCAACCCCACAGTGTCCCTTAAACTATTCGAGGCTCCTCACCCTTCACCTCTGAATAATTCACACGTCGAAAAAAATAATTCACGGTTGGTAGGGTTAGCTCAGTGCTGATCAAAGATTATTGTACGTATCAATTTTAATCAAAATTGTTATAACGTGTAATAGTTTTGATTACAAAAATTATAATTATAATAATTTTGATCAAAACTATTACAACATATCAAAATTATTTGGGACAAATTTGATAAGTATATTTTATGATCAATATAAAAGTTTCTCTATATTAGAGCAGTTTTGGCTAAGACAGCTATAACATACAGCAGTGTTGAGATGCCCCTTTTAACTATACTAAAAAACAAAATAAAGGTGTCCAAAATCTTTTTAGAAACCTCATGCTAAACTCTTTAAAAATCATTCAACTTTTGATATTTTTCTCCCTCCAAAAATGCTCACCGTTAAAATTAAAAACATTCAACTTTTATTTTTTCCCAAAAAAAAATCTTGGGCAAAAATCAAAGGGACCCCATTTTATCAAAAAATAGGTGCAACATTTTGTAATTTTCAATTAAAAGGACGTCTCACCTCATCAACCCCCTTAAAAATGACACAACTGATATTGTTGGATGTTATTATCTTTTGTCATCCGATTCCATCAGTCAATTATATGAATAGGACAGTCTAAGTTGTAGGAGCTACAAAATTGTAGATATTACAACATAAATATTGTTAAACAAAAAAAGTCTGTGTTATAGTAGCTATAATATCGTAACTGTTAAAATGTAAATATTGTTGAACAAGACAAGTTTGTGTTATAACAGTTATAAAATCATAACTACTCTAATATGGTGGCAAAAGACGATGCGCTCGCTCCCAACGTCATAACTACACTTATATGAATGTTGTTGAATAAGTCAAATTTATCTGATCAATTCAAGACTTAATGCATATGACAGGAGATAATAATTTCAAATATTATACTGAAGTTGTGTCATTTTATAGGGACTAGTGAGGTCATAGGTTGTGTGTGTATTCAAACCATAGAAATATTTCTAGCCAAACCTGGCCATGGCCATGACCTCCACCTCCCTTTGAGTTTTCTACAGCAATTTGGGCAAAACCACCACGTGACCGTCTTACTCCTAGCCAAATCATTTTGTTTCATTTTTGAGGAGTTTTCAACTAGATTCTAGGCTATCAATTGTTAGAAAATTTGCTCTCTCGATTTATTTGTGATTTTGGGAGTTCTGAAAATAAATTCTAGCTTGCGTGCTGCATCAAATGAAAATTTTATCCATTTAATTTAGTTCAATTTATAGGTTCTGAAACTATGCACTTTTGAGGTAAAATTTGATGGATCTAAAATTACGTTGAATATTTAGTTGTGATTATTTGAATTGCTATAATATTAAGTGATGAGGTTTATGAATTTTCAAGTTTGGATTTTTAGCTGAAAATTTTATTATCCTAAATTTTAGGAAAATAATTTAGTAGTTATGTTATTTGAAAATTATTGTTATTACAATTATTATTGGGTTTATATTGTAATTTTTCTAGTTACAAAATAATTAAAAATTGAATAATTGTGAAATTTAGAAAATATTTTTATAATGGAAAGAAGAATTTTTATTATGATTTGAATGGGAGTATTAGAAAATTGATAATAATATAATAATTAATGAGTTTGATTTTAACAAAAATTAAGAGCACGATTTCTTTTGAATTTTCTCCATTTAGTTAGTTTAATCAAATTTTAAATTTTATAATCGAAATCAAACCAAATAAATCAAAATAATTAAAAAAAAAATATTCAAACTAACCAAATTAAATTTATTTTTAAATTAAATCAATTCTATCAATTATTTTGATTTAATCGATATTTTATTCATCGTCATTACTCCTCTGCATTCCACTTGCTTCAGTGACATTGACAGAGCACATTTTGCACCAGCAGGATCAGAAATTTGTTCATAACAGCAACAGTGGAGCTACATGTGACAGACTCGTCATTACGAGAGTTAATACTTAATACTGTGTTTGAAGATTAAACATGCTGGAAGGGCATCAAAGCTTGGAAAAATATGGTTAGATGTAGAACATGATCATAATTTTTTTAGCAAAGTTCTGTATCTCAAATGTTGTTATGAGCATTTCCTTTAGTATTTGCACTTGCTCCAATGGACAATAGTTATGTCCTCCTGCGAATAACTAAGATCTAAGGTTTGAACAACTTTAAAAAAAATAATAATAATTTTTAGGTTTCCTGACTGAAATGGGTCGCCACTTAGAGGTGAGAATGGAGCTTTGTGGTCCGACAACTTGCGAGGTGACAGTGAAGGACATGGATGCCTGCATTTGGGACCAGGAGTTGGAGCTGCATTTTAACTGGCTATTAATTGACATTAAGTGATTGATGCTGGTCCTCCAGCCACCTTTGAACACTACACAAGCTTGAGTAGGTTTAGGCATTCAAGAACAAGAGAAAAATAATTGATCGTTCTTGGATTGCCTTTTTATAGAATAAAAATAAGATAAAAGCTATAATTAGACAGAACCTGGGATCTACAACAGACACTGTTAAGCCCAAGAGCTTCTCTTCGTGTTGAACTAACATCGACTCCACGACCTCTTAAGAGTTCAATTCTGTCAATTCAGACCGAGCATTCTCATACAAGATGGACAAACCATATGGATGCTAGAGAAGACATGAAGACTTAATCATTAGGCAGCTAGACGAGAATCACAACGATGTCTAGCTACTTTAATAAATCTCCTTTAAAATTTTCAAAATGCCTTGCTCAACATCATCATGCTTCCAATACTAGCTAGTCATTTTGCTACTCCTAATAACAATTGAGAGAATCTCTATGTGCTATCACACTCAAGTTTTCACTGTGAATTGATTATCTCCCATGTCTCCCTCTATATCACCTCTTAAGTTATACGCAACCTTTGAACTTAATATCCTAGAATGCAATATTAATTTCTTTCTTTACAGGCTCAACCTCATGTCTTAGCCGTGGCATCTGGCACCCTCCTCATTGATGAGTCTTACTGAATAAAACTCCTTCCTACCTGTTGTCTCCATGCCAAGCATCTTTTGAATACCGATAACTAACTCAGACCCTGGTTAGAGAAGTCGGCTAGAGGAAATGGGGTTAAGAAGACAGCCTGTATTAGGTTAATGTTTGTAGAGAATAAAACATAAACACAGATTAAGCATGGCATTCAACTTTAGTCAGGGTATCACATGCATATCATTTCAATGATCTGACCAGCATGTTCAAGTGTCGATCTACAATGTCATGTGTTGGCATGTTAGTAGCTGCTGTAACAAAAGATCGAGTAACAGCGGTTCTCATAAAGAAACCTACATCTGCTAAATGATGAGCCTTAATCTAAAGGTTATACTACAGTATTACCATGGTCCAAGAGTAACAATACCATACAATAGATGATTCCTGTGACAGATAATTCTTATGTGCACTCTAACAAGGAAACCACATGACCTACAGCTCCAGCAAACCAAGTATGGCAGCATTCTCAAGCAGACCAAACCCCATTGTCGGATCTGTAGTTGAATACAGTGCTCATTCAGGTGCATGCGGCTCGGATGTCAATCTGATACAAGGAACAAAGGAATCATCAAACTTAGCTCCGTGTTTAAAGTTAAGATAAATTAGGAGATGTAATATAAAGAAATAAGAATGATTGAATAACAATTTCAGATGAAGGATCTTTCAGCTATTCTCATTCTCTGTGCATTTCTGTTCTTTAAGCACCTCAATCTATCTAATGTTTAATTGGACTTAGGTGCTAGTGTCTGACACGGTGTGAATGTCGGACCCAGATATAGGGATGCAGTAAACTTACGCTTCATCAACTCGTGCTTCCTTTAGTGATTGCTCATTCTCTCTCTTGTGACGCTTTTTGCGAGCATGACCTTCGGACTCATTGGAATGATTCCCAGAGTCATCTGATGGCACTTCACTTTTCCCTTGTTCGGGGTGGAGAATGTTTTGTTCACTATGGCCATTGTTGGAAATGTCACTTGTTGATCTCCCAGTTCCAACAGCTACATCAGGAATTTCTGGACATTTCTGATTACTGATTAATTCGAAACAGCGCTGGCATAGGTTCACTATTGCAGTTCGTGAAGGAACAGAGTGACCAGCTGAAGCATTAGTGAGCGTTGCAGCGGGAGGTGGCTCTGGATAACGAGGCTGAAACGTTGCAGCGGGAGGTGGCTCTGGATAACGAGGCTGAAACGAAGTAGAAGGGTCATAATTTGGAGTACTTTTCATTATCAATTGGTTAACATTAGTTTGGTGAACCATTGGCCCGATCATGACTGCCTTTTCAATCTCTGAAGAAGATGAACCATTGAGTTTAGGTACTGTGGCATCTAATTTAGCTTTTGATTTGATGATCTGTGTCATAACAGTTCCAGAATCAGAGTTCCCTGGGAAATCAAAGACTTAGGAGACTTATCTTTCACAAACATAAATAACAAAATGGAAATAACAATAAACGAACAACTGTTGGGAGACTCTTCGATGACCCACCATCAAGTACCTGAATACATTTTATCTAGGAGATAGACCTATATCCATCAGAAAAATTAGAGCAAAATCCCAACAGTATTTGAATATATTTTCTATCTAGAAGGAGGTAGACCTATACAGATCAAGAAATTCAGAGCAAACCTAGAATAAACTGGATAGCAGCACGTGCACCAGTCTGTTCAGCCTCTTTTTTGCTCCTCCCAAATTCACCTTTGAATGTATTGTTATCAAACGCAACAGAGGAAATAAACATGGGAATGATCCCCGATCCCTTACAAGTCTCATATGTTGGCAATTTTAAGTTCATCTTGACAGCATACTCATGCAAAATAGATTTAAAGATACCAGAGTCCTGAAAAGTAATAAAAATACTGTCAGAAAAGCAATAACTTCTACCATCTATTTCATAAAATGTTAGAACTTGTCATCGACTAACATCACTTTACAGATATAAAAACTAATAATTGATTAGATGATTGCCTTCTGCAATGAAAACAATCAAAAAAATAAAGCTGAATCATAATATCTTGTTTGGTTCATTTCATGTAAGCTTCTTAGTTCCTATTATCAATGGTCCTTACATCCCATAATAACTCAGGCCAAGAAAGAAAATCAAATCAAACTAAAATACAGCTGAAGAACTGGATTGAGCAATTTACCTAAAGGCACTCTTCTTTCTTCAAAAATACCAACTAACATCCCAGAACTCAACATTACCAACAAGCACCTTTAAAGGTCTCTTCTACTTATCTTACATTAGCCATTGGTGAGCAATGAAATTTTATTAAAACCTAAAACAATGACAGAAATATTTAGTAATGGGTTCTTCCTGACAATGACAAATGGACTTGATGAATTCTTCATCTTGTAGTGGTTAACTAACATGAATATAAAAGTCAAACGATTAGTTTCACTACACTATGATACACTATACACTGTTAATCAATACTGAGTAATAATATCTATATTTTTATAAAATTTCATAAATAATAAAATTACATATGAACACTGCAGGTTCCACTTTATACAAAACAAAATTACTACAATAAAAGCCCAAAGCTATGTTGAATAAAACAAAAATTATTTACAATAATAAATGCATATTAACTTTGTATGTACATAAAAATAATCAAGATAAAAAGCAGATTACTGACATGAACAATGAGCTATGATTTTCTTTGTGCTCAGACAACTATCATATGTAATATGTGTTGATACTTGTCAATGTACATACAGGATATCAATTTAGAATAAAAAATTTCAAGATAATCACTCCTATTGTAGCAGCGACGGGATAGTAGGATACTTAGCAATGTGCACTCCTATGTAACATATTATTTCATAACAAATATGAGCAAAATTTTGATATTTTAAATTATTTTGTATCTTAAATCTTTTAGTCACTGTAACTATTTCAAGTATTGTACAACACTAACTTATTTCAAATTTTCTTCTTTCATCTAAAAATAATACTAACTTTATGTATTCTATAAGTTTTAAAATAAAAGAAGAATATCAAGACAAGAGAGAAGATACATACATTGGGAATAAGAGACAAATTGTTGTTTCTGATGAAGCTTCTAATAGCCTCCAGTGCATACTTTGCTACATATTGTTCTGCAGCCTTTTTGCTTGAAAAGGTACGATTTGATGTGAACCTTGATCCATCCACAATCACACTAGATCTAAACCGTGGTGCGTGAGGAGATCCTTCATTCACAGTATTATAAATGGGCAAGGGAATAGCAGATCTTTGAGCATACTCTTGTAGTCTGTTCTTATGCATAAATTGTTCAGCCATTCCTCTAACTTCATAAACTTATAATCTGAATAAAGCAAATTTATATTCCATTGACACATATGAGATTGAGATGCAGATAGAATACTAGCAAAGTTTAAAAATTAGATCAATTATTTTGTTGGGAGGAGAATCAAAGAACATACATGTTATTCTAAAGAGTCAATTTTTTACTGATTACATATTGCTGATAACTGACAACACCAAGTAAATATTCACAGATAAACCAGCAGAAGAATTAATGAAACAGATAATCAAAATGATATCATGGTATGCTACCTCAAATTACTGCATAAAACGAATTTACAACATTTAATCAAATGGTTATAAAGTTTTTCAAAGTTTATTTCCTCCTTGTTAGTATAGTTTGTTAAGTGTTTTGGAGATGGAATGAAACAATATTATAATATTAGATATTTAGCGAAAGCAATCATAAGTAATTTGAGAAGGCTAATGTGCAAAGAATGATGCACGAAACATGTCATCTGATGCTTTTGTATCAATTATTGCGCCATCTATAAGGTAATTCAACTGTCAAGACAATGTTCATGACAACCTACAAGTAGCTAAACTAACAATGCAAAAATAATAATAATAATAATAATAATAATAATAATAATAATAATAATAATAATAATAATAATACAATGATTAACATACAGACATTCTGTAAAGAAAAATTAGGGATTCCATTGTTTTCATAGTAAATTTACAAGGTCAATTTCATAACAATTAGCTGTATTTGTCTTCCCAAACACTGATTTTACTGTTCTAAAATGCTAATAAGAAAACATAGACAACTGAATATCTTCCAGCTGAATATTCCTGTGTTATTCTTGCTTTACACAGTAGTCATTAAACTTGTGCAAAAAGGAATCACAATTTCAAACCTAATTTAAAAAGGAATTCCATTTCATTGACCAGTTAAACTTATAAAGGACTTAGAGAACTCTTACTGGTTGGAGTATGAATATAACTGGAAAACAGAATGACAAGGATAAAGGAAAAGCATATTGAGCTCTAGTTCCTTGCTATAGCAAGAAAAATCATAAACGGAGTTCAATCCATTTTTAAGCTCGTCCTTTTAGATCCTGATGTTTTTGATCGATCTCATTGCTAGTTTGTCATCTTCTGCAGCTCTTGTACGATGCATGCCGGGAAAGATTCAAGATTTTAAGCTTTATTGACTATGTTATCTATTAATTAATTTGAATAAATGTTTCTTTCACTGTGAAAGACAGACAATCTCTGTCGAGAACAATGTGATTAGTAAAGAGACAGACAATCGGTAAATATTTTATGATTTGGCACAGGAATCATGCAATAATCTGCAACACTTTCATCAACATTTCAAAACATATCTAGTCATGTCGGAAAAAAGTTTAAGAGAAGCAGCACAAAATCAAGATAAAAGAATCACATCAACAATTAAACCAAATGCCAAGTATACTCTTTTGAGAAGGATTCACTTCGGATCTATCATAACATCTATCAACAACTAATCAAATCTAAGAAAAGTTGATGAGACCAGCACCGGTGGGTGGCTGTTCCAGCTCTATGAGCGTCAAGCTAGGGTAAGAAAATAGGAAGGGAGGAAGGGAGAGGACATAAGGGTTGGATTTATAGACGTAATATAGAGAAACGATGGCCCGTGCCGGAATCAACCCCGGCCGCCAATAAGTAGAGGGGAAGAGGGGCGATGGTGAAAAGGTGAGAAATGTCAGCGAAGAGAGGAAAGCGAGAAAGAATGAAGAAATAGAAACCTGGGAAAACGAGGTCACCGGAAAAACCATATTGTTCGTCGGCGATGAAGCTGAGGGAAGCTGGCGGCGGCGGAGGCGGACCCGGACAGAAGAGACGGTCGCTTGGATTCCACTAGGGCTTCTAAAAAAGAGACTTTATCGTATGGTTTATATAGGCAGGCACGTTTACAGTTTGGACCTTAAACTTTAACTTTTATAATTTATGGGTAAAACTTTTAGACGCCACCTTGACGGGCCCATTTTTCCAAATCATCAAGTAACTTTTCTTTTTAACTAAATGACGTTCGTGTCAGTGTTCAGTTGTGAATTACTCTCCAATTTTTAGTATTATTCTCATCCATATTTTCTATCTAAATTATGAATTGGTTGGGAGTATTAGAACAGTTATTATAATTCATACTTAAAATATTCATATAGTATCAATTATGATTTTATATTTGTTACAGTACGAATTCAACCTTATTTATCTACTATTTACATGGTAATAATTATAAAATCATAACGGATAGAATTGATTTAATGCATAGGACACAAAAATTACAGTGGTACTGATTTATTAGCTTACACATCCTGTACACTCACGGATGATCCTCATAAATCTAGGAGCCCAAAATTACCTTCAGAAGCTCCAATTCATTTTGAGGGGTTCGGGCACCGGAAGTGTGCCTAGACTTATGAGGGGCATCTAAGAATGTGCACCTAGTGGGTATACAGCTAATAAATGTATATACGGATTTATTATTTTGTACATCCCGTTTATGCATGCTTATGGGCAATCCTCACAAGTTCAGATCGGCCAGGATCCTTTGGACCATTTTTTATAGACTACTTTTTGTCCCTTTTGATCTGAACCGTTGGATCAGATAAGAAATTCATATATTAATCCCTCCTGATCTGAT
>JBBPFP010980620.1:0-14108 GCA_037974795.1 Kaempferia galanga | reverse complement strand
TAGCACAACAGTTGTAGAATACGTTCGTAGTACTTTAGAAGATGTAGTAGCTCTTAGGCAAAGCAATAGAAGATTGTTTACATTTCTGTGGTCGAACACCTCTTTTATAGAGGGATGAAGGCACCTCCAATCCGAAATTCGATCCCGAGGCAAATGACTCTTATCCGTGATAAAGTCTCTAACTTATCCTTCTGAAGGCGCCTTCCACGCCTTGAAGGCGCCCTCGCTCCTTTTCGAAGTGAGACTTCGCTGCGCAGTCGGAGGCGCCTCTAGCACCCCTGGAGGCACTTTGAGCACTGTTGATCCGAGGTTAAACTTTACTTTTGACCCTATAAAATATTGTTAGTGCCATAGAAACATATGTATGTCATGCAAAACAAAGTTAGCACAATAATAAGCAATATTAATTAGATCTTGTCCTTTCACGATTAAGGTCTAGTAAAGGTCTCAACTTAGAGTTTTCAAATAGATCTAAGTTGGACCGACGCATGATGTTCTGTTCAACAGAAACACGTTCTCATTAAGTCACTCTTTTTCAGTGACTTATCTTACTTACTGGTTGCTCCATTACAAAGTTAGACTGCATCACCGGTCGAGACTTCCCTCTTCCCGACGAGATCAGACTTATTTCAGATGAGCAGATGACGACGGAGTTATAGCTATGTACGTGCACAAGTCACTATTACTACTGGCGGTTGGAGGATCAATTCAGTAATTCTTTGTTTTTAAAACAAAAGACTGATCCGGAGTGTCTGAGCTCTTCCTCCCGGTCCTCCTCTTTAATCTTCATCTTCACTCTCTTCGACAGATACGGTATTTGCTTGGATGCCTGAACTCTTAGACGAATCTATATAGAGGAATCTTTTATATGCAGTACACAAAAGACTCGTAAAATCAACGGGATATACAAGAAAGAATCCTCAACGATAGAGACTTGATACGCATTTCAGTATTGACATATGGATGAACTTTGCATTCGATAAAACAGAAGATGCATATATAAAATAATAAAATTGGTTGATAGATTGCTCTATCCGTAGTAAAAGATGGTTCGTCCGTCGTCAGTATTTCATTAATTCGTTCCTGATGAATATGAAGAAGATAAATTATAGGTGATAAATTGCTCTATCTCGTTTGATAGAATCGTAGCCAGTTCAGAAGACATTTATTAATTAAAAAGCAATCATCAAGTTGTTATTACCACCAGTACGTTAGCAACAGATTGTTTCGATGTTCCAGATCGACCTCGAAATTAAAATGTGAAAATAAAACTGATTTTGCAGAATTTCAAAGATTTCATGGCAAGCAATAGGAAGGGAAACAAGGAGACTTGCTCCACTTCTTCATGTGCATGGCGAGAATCTTCTTCGCCATCATCTTGGTAGTCCTGTCGCCCTCCATCTGCACCATTTCGATCAGCCACCTCACTCCTCCCACCTGCATCAGCTCCTCCGCCACGGCGTCGCCGCCGCAATTCATGAACACCAATACAAGAATCCTCACCGCCTACTCCGTCACCTCGGTCGACACCCCCACCAACCGCGCCACCACTGCCGCCGGGTGCGCCACCAGCTCCGCCCGCCCTCTGCCCTGGGGCACATATTCTCCAGCACGGCCAGCATTGCCTCACACTTCCTCTTGTCCACCGCGCCATGGTGGCTCGCGTTCTGGTCCTTCAGCACCTCCACCGCGGCCTCGATCACGTCGGGCGGCAGCCGGGACTTGAACTCCTCGCCAACGACCTCGAAGATCGAACTGAGGAGTAGAGCCGCACCGACTCTGGCCTGGTACGACCCTCGTTGCAGGAGAGAAGCGAGGGAAGCGATGAGTTCGCCTTCGTTCCGCTCGGAGACCACCTTGAGCGTCTCCGGCGACGGCTTGAGGAGGTGCAGCGTGACGGCCGCCTCGTCGATTAAGACGTTGAGCTCGTCGGTGAATATTCCCGAATATGACGACGGCTTAGAGATCAGCAACGAGGCCACGAGAGACGTCACCCCCGCTTCCTCCATATTGCTAAGCAATGTATCCACACATCCGCCATCGGCGCCACGGAGAAGCAGAGTCTTGATCCTCTTGAGAGCTCTCAATTTGCCGTCGCAATGAACGGATCGGTCACGGAGGTCTCGCAGAATCTCAGATAGCTCGGGAAAGGAGGCAAAGGCGGCGATCGTCGTGGTTGTGGACCAGGAACGAATGAGGCGGAGGAGGGTAGCGTTGGGGGTGAGGGTTAGATCGGTAAGCCGCTGGTTAGTGACGGGACAAGTGTCGTGGTCGGCCAGCCAACGGCTGATGCTGCGGCGGTCGTAAGAGACTCCGGTGGCGAGGGTGACGGGATCCTCCATGATTTCGAGCGAGATCGGGCACACGAAGAAGGGCCGATAATCTGCACTTCGGCCATGGTCAGACATATTCATCCTCTAATTCCTTCCTTCCTCACTGCCGAGAATATAAATGGAGCTGCTGGTCAAGTCAAATGCATTCGATGATCACGTAACAAAATCAATGGGCTTGCTTGGGTCAAAAGCTGGCTCCTATTTGCTCTAAAGGCATCCATTATAGCAATGGTAAATGGGAATTTGTAGTCTCACATGGTATATAAGTCACCCATGTAAGTTGCTTTGTAATTCATTCTTTTTCTTGCTACAAGTATTGGTTTAATTTAGACTTTGAATTATATATATAATTGCCAATTCAGGCATATGACTTGACTTGTTAGAATTAATTATCCACCACCTTAAAGTAGAAATATATCCATAAAAATGTCATCTTTGAACTCATTCAACGACTTGTGCCAGTCTCTCTCAACTTTCCGGTCTGGTTAGTTTAAGCAAATTTAGTCAAAAGTAAATTTGCCTAAAGCAAAGTCTTTTACCATATTCAGCAAGTGTTTGTTTATCCAGCCATCGCAAGGGTCAGGTGGTGTTGAACAGGAAGGTTCGCAGTGTGGAATGAGCTAGCTGAGAGTTGAAGCTCCAAAAATAAGCTTACAGCTAAATTTTCACTGACGAGGGAGACGGTGGTGAGTGAGGAGGTTAACATGGCCATGGAGCCAATGGGAGAAGATAACCTTAAACAGGCAGACTAGTACGAGATTTATGCTTAATAGGTCGGCGGGCTCTTGGAGAAAAGCCTACTCACCCAGAGCCCAGCAACCTGTCTTTCTACTCCTCGCCCTGAATCCTATTTTATTTTATTTTTAGTGACAATGTCGCCCATTTAGACTCAGCGACGATGTGCTAGCTACAAGACCATTTTAAAAAAAAATATTATTTTTTTCTGAATTATTTTGTCTTTTTGAAATGGTCTAGTAACTAGCACATGAAGTGTTGTTATCTCTTGGAGATGAAAGAATTCTTAGATTTAGCTGATGCAGATTCAAATTGATTGACATGACATATCGATCTTGTTGGTCTGAAATTTAGGTGAAAATTAGATAATTTTATGAAACTTCAAGGAGAACATATAACCACAACTTTTAAATCGTCTCAAACTCGTTTAAAAAATTTCAAGATCAAATAATTTATTTAATCAATAAAAAAAAAGGAGAAGTCTCCCTTCGCTTTCTCGTGAAATTTCAATTTTTAGATTAAATAATTTATTTAATCAATAAAAAGAGACGAAAATGAGAGAGGTCTCTTCTTTACTCTCTTTTGGGTCACCCTTTTGTCGGTATCTGTCTCCGTTGATTTGAGAATGATGATTATTAGGATAGTTTCTATATGTATTTTTCTAAAAAATTTTATAGGACTGAGTGGTCGTTATTGTTTGAATCCGAAGGGGTCATGGCCCAGCTGGGTCCTAGCATCAATTAAATAAGGACGAAAATAAATTAGATTGAGTTTGAATTTTATATTTTTGAATTCTTTATTATATTCATCCATATATTATTAATCTCAATCTTCATCTGTTATTTAATTTTCATCCTTATCCTCGTATCCATTGAGGATCAGTATCCATATCTTACTCATAATTTTATTACTTTCTATCATTCTCATTAAAACAAAAAATATTTTTGAATATTTATTAAAATATTCAAAAATAATTGTTGATGAAGATTTCTCAGGTAGAAAAGAAGATGAGATATGTGTTGGTGGGAGGTAAGTTGGTAACAGGATAAAGAAGTAAACTAAGTTTTTTTAACATATTTGATCATCTCCATATTCAAATCTGAAAATACTCACACCTGAATACTTGATTGTTTAATTAGGTCTGAAAATTTCCTTCATACCCTTCTCCATTCAAGTCAAATATCATGTTTTCTATCGGGTTCGAAGAAAGTTGTCATCCCTAAGTGTAAATCCGCCCCTGAATGATGTAGTGGTTATACATTCTTTAAGTGGTTAATTAGACAATCAAAAGTTGAATCTCAACTACGATGTATTTTATGAATTTTTCTACAGTAGTACGATAATCCTTAAAATGTTAACAGCTTAGATGGAGCTTCGCGAGTGATTTCTGATCATTTATCCTAATAATCAATGGAAAATTAATGAAATTATACTTATCACTTTTAAAATTAATCGGTTTGAAAAATTAATTATCGTAATTATTAAAAAAACAAAGATTATATGTGAATCAATGATAAAGAAATTATGATGCTATTGGAAGTAATCGTCCCTGATATCATAGAAATAACAATCCACTTGAATGAATTGTGGGACAAGAATTCTACATGTGGCGTGAGATATTAGTGAAATGCAAAGGCTCCAATTAAAAATAAATAAATAAAATAAACAATTCCAAATCAAGACTCAAGCATCAATTAAGAAAATTAAAATTTTGAATTCCACTAGGAATGAATATTACTTTTCAATAAATATAAACTGTGCTTCAATTTAACTAGTAAATCAAAAGGAAGGACATTTAAAAACAAAATTAAACATTTGTATTGTGTGGTTATCTTGAGCAATTATAGTGGAAATTATTTTCCTCTATATTTATTAGGGCTGGCCCTTAGGGAGCCACCACTGCCGTCTGATTTAACTGGCCCATAAAGTTGACGTAAATATAATAGAAATTAATCGATTCATATTGTCTATGGTCATTGGCCTTTCGATGTGGGTCTTCAATCTTCATTATCACTCATTAATCACCCTTCAAATCTATCACAAATATATATTCAAGTAGCTAGCAATTATAGATCAATATTTATTCGCACTTTTTATTTTCAAGAAAAGGTTTGATGAATGCGGAGGAAGGAATGAATGAATGCCTCAGCCACATGGTTGTATTGATTTGTTCATTTGACCTAGATGCCATTTCTTCTTCCATTTGTTTCCTTGCAATAATGCAATGTCGTTTTCGTATTAATTTCTCCAAATTATTTTGAATCACTTGCATACGCACGAAAGAATGATTGAATGACACAGAGAGATGAACGAGCTACGGAAGCGTATGCATATTGTTTAAAAAGCTCTATTCTAGAGGTCGATTTCTAAACGTGCATAAGTTATATTTTGGATATATATACATTGTAGTCTACCCCTAAAATTGAGTGGGCGAAGTCTAGATGTAGCCAAATAAATAAATAGTTTGAAATATATATTAAGCATCACAAAGGTAAGGAAAGAACTTTTAGATTTCCTACAATAAAAAAGAGGATATATATAGGCAACTCAAATGATGAGTACTCTGTTGACCTAATCACACTTTACACTTTAATTACTTCGTCTTTTCTATTTCTTCTTTTAGTAACCAAACTAATCAGTCACACAGACGCCGTTAATTTGTTGTTTCTGACGAATTGATTAACTCTTAAACTTAGAACTAATCAACAATTAATTGGAAAAAAAAAAGAAAATCATTAGGAGGTAACAGTGTTGGAAATTAAGATAAGAGCAGCAAGACTTATAGGTCCTGAATTAGCTGAATAATTAATTTATTGATTGATGAGAGTAAGAAGCACGAAAGCGAAGAGGGCTGTTTGTTAGCCTTCTATTTGTGGAGTTAACTTGGCAAAGAAGCAAATGAGAAGTGTGGTCGCCAGAAGAAGTGACAAAACCAAATACTAGTGTCGGTTGTTGAAAATAAAATATATTAAATCGTATTCATTTAGATTTCCATAAACCAATATTATATGGTTTAAATGATTGGCATAAGTTTGAGGATTAAGCTGAGTTTAGGTACTAGATTTGTTTTGGTGCATATAGAAAGCGTTATAATTTTCTCTAGTCCAAGTCAAGCATTGCATTAGATACTTTTAAGTCGTTGAATGTTCTATCAAATGATGTATTTAAAATTGTGTAATTCTACATGTAAGATTTCCATTGCATTGAGATATCTTTGAGTCTTTGAATGCCCTATCCAATTGCAAACTTAAAATTGTGGGATTATATGAAAAACATATCTAACTTTTAGATTTTTCAAATGACCTACATATTTCTCATTCCACTCATTTCGTCAATTGCTATGATGTTGCTGAACAACATCACTGTAGTACTGAATTTCAAAGAACACCACCACTATGGTATTGGTTTTCAAAAAGCAACACCATAGTGGTGTTGCATGTTATATAAATAAATCCTAAAATCAGTACCACTGGGTTATTAATTTTTGAAAATCAATACCACAGAAATATTGCACCAAAGAACAATACCACTGTGATGTTGTATTTCAAAGAACAACAGTACTGTGTACTTGTTTTTAAAAAACAACACTAGCATAGTGCTAGTTTTTAAAAATCAATATCATAGTGATGTTGCATGCTACATAAATCCTAAAATCAATATAATACAATTATAGTGTTTATTTTTGAAAATCAACATCATAGTGGTACTTATTTTTGAAATATAGCATCATAGTAGTCTTGGTTTTTTGAAATGCAACAATTTGAACTAACAAGTAAAGCTATGTCATAAAATGCAAGAGTTGGAATTTCACAGACATGGAAGATTACAAAAGAGTGTTATGGAGGCAACAAATCTAGTGAGGAAGGTTAGGTGCTCTTGGAGGTGGTGGCATACATATTTCCTCCAAAAGGTCAAATAAATATTGATTAATGATTTTCTTAAAAATAAACTCCTTATTTATTTACAACTGCTGGCAGCTAGCCTTTTGGATGACAGACAGCTCAAGTGGGTCTCCTATGAAATCTTTATTTAGGACATTCTAACTCCTCAACAATTGCTTTCTACCAAAAGAAAGAAAACTACTATAATTTTAATTTTCTAATGAAACATGGTCTACAGTAGTAACCGTTTCAAATTTATTAATACTTTGTTGATCTATGCAGAACAAATTCTTAATTGCACTGAATGCTTTGCAAGGATACTGATGGCCAATCTGACATTTGTGGGAAAAGCCATCCTTGCTAATTTTGGTGAGAATTAATGTCAAACGGTTGGTCCTGTATGGCATCAGGGAATTGCCGTTCGGATCCCTTAGTCCCAAATTTCTGATTCACTCATGGTCCATTTTCTTATTTATACTTCAGTATCCACTATATTTACACTCAAATTTCTCTGAAAAATTACCTAACTCAGTGTGTGTTTGTAGGTAAAGTTTGTCCATTTTTACTTTTTCAAGTAAATTCGTTGTTTGGTTAATTTGCATCCGATTTTAACATTGATAGAGTGAATTTCATTCTAAGTGTGTCCTTTTTGAAAACACTAATGAGTTAGGTAGTCATTCTTTCAGAAAAGTTTAAGCTTAATGAAGTGGATACCAAATTGTAAATGAGAGAATAGACTAGGAGGGGACCAAGAGGGTTTTAGGGATTTGAGACCAGAGGATCCGAATTGAGGGAATTGGCTTGTGCACGACACTAGGATTAAAATCTATGAAATAACAGGATAAAACTACAAAATTAATAGTAGAATTCTCCAATGAGCTCCTAAATTTCCTACGATATTCTCTTTTACAAGGCACCTTCTTAATTTCCTAAGTATTTAAGGATCGAATCTAAGTTTCGGTGAATTAACGGATAAATTTCACTTAATGACGGTTGACCTAATTAAAAATATTGGGTTGATAGGTAGTTTGCTGCTAGCGCTTCTTGATTTACTCTGATGGCCGATGAAAAACTTATGTGAAATCAAGTCAGTCACCTCCAAGATTTATCATTATAAATTGGATACTTGGTGGAAGAAAATAAAAAAAAAATTAAAAGGACGTATAAAAGAAACATCAAATAGGCCTCTCTTTTTAAAAAATAAAAAAATAAATAAATGGACACTCCTTCAATGATTTTATTTTAAAAATACTCTTTTAACTCAACACTGTTGTAACAACCATTAGTAGCTGCGACAACGTATTTAGATCCAAGTTCGACGTTATCTGATTTAGTTAATCATTTTTTTACAACGTGTTTAGGGTGAGTGTAAGATTTAAAAGCTACTAAGTTGTTGCTACAATGTATAAAAATTATCAATAGTTGCTGCAATGTGTTTACGATGAGTTTAAGATTTATAAATAGCTACTACGTACGTGTTTAGGATGAATTTAGACTTTAGGGTTGTAGCCACTACATAATAACTTTTACAACCGTTGTTTCAAAATGATTTTTTCTATACGTTATAACAGCTACTAGATAGTATCTACGCCGTATAAGCCTTAAATGCTAAACTGACTCTAAACATGCTTATCAACTATCCATTCCTTCTACATGTTATATAGTCACTATTCGGTAGATTCTACTGTAACATTGGATACGTTTGAGATATATTGAAAGGATGCCTTTTTTTTATTATTTTTCTTTGAAAAAGTACGACTTTTTATGGTTTATAACATTTGGGATGCCTTTTGACTTTTACTTCTTATCTTCACTGTCATGTTTTGGCCGGGTGAAAGATCGAGCCCAGCGTTGCGTCAGTACTGTTGTGGTTGGGAAGTCAAACTTCATTCTGAGAGCATTGTGTACCGTGGCAGTACCTACGTAGACTCCTCGATTTTGCGACGTTATGGGATATATACATCAAATTTTAATCTTTTTACGAACCGAATCATATCGGCTTTGTCAATTTGATCTTTCGTAGTTGGCGTAGTCGATGGTTTAATTATGAGGGTGGGGAAGGCGCAGAGACCGCAGGCGTGGGTTTTCTTCTCACAGCTAGCTCGCTAGCTAGCTAACTAGCTGCTTCTTCGCTTGCTTTTGGGTATTTAACTAGTTGCTTCGATTGTCGCAGTGTCAATATATATTCTGAAATCTGGATCGCTATTCGCTGCCTTCTTCTTCTTCTTTTCATGTATTTTTGCTACGATGAAATGATCGAGTTTTTCTTTGTGTCTGTGTGGTTTTTGAGTTATTAGGGCTGCTGCCATGAATGCAAATAATTAAGAGAGAGGAAGTGGTGGGGGACTGTTTTTGGTTCCCGTGATCCTCTCTCCACTTTTGATTCATCAAGCCCTTTCCTCGATTGTAAGAGATATATTATAATTCCCATGTATGTATATATCTGTTTATCTTGCTTTGGTTTATTTCTTGATGTTCTGTCTGATATATCATGATCGGAGTTAAGGTGGATCTTGTCAAAAGGAGGAGCTGGATACTAAAAATTACTATTCGATGAGTTTTAGGAGATCGACCTCAATGAACGCCGGCGGTGATCATCTCTCGCCACGGGGCCTCGTTTTCCACAGATCTCAAAAAAAGCATTCCTTCACCTCCCCGGCTCTCTCCCTCGGCCTGGTAATTACAATTTATTAAGTCGATTCTTAGAGGATTTTTGTATTTCCATTTAATTATTCGCTAGCTAGCTGATCAATTTTTTAGTATTCTTTTTTGTTTGTTTGTTTGTTTGTTTGTTTGTTTAATTCGCCTTTTTCTGCAGCAAACCGGCACGGAAGCACACATGAACTTAAGCCGAATAACCGGCGATGAGAACGATAGCAGATCAGGGAGCGACAACTTGGAAACCGTATCCGGCGACGACGTCGATCAGGAACAGAATCCCCGAAAGAAGAAGAGATACCATCGCCACACTCCGCAACAAATCCAAGAACTCGAAGCGTATATTAATTACCGGCCCTGTTTGATTATTATAGAAGAAGAATATCACAGACTTAATTTATAATTTATTTGCTGTTGCTGTTCGTCTTCAATTAGTTTGTTCAAGGACTGTCCTCATCCTGATGAGAAACAAAGGCTTGAACTGAGCAAGCGGCTTTGCTTGGAGAGCCGCCAGGTCAAGTTCTGGTTCCAGAATCGGCGCACTCAGATGAAGGTGATCCTAGTTAATCGCAATTTTCTTTTTTGATTCCCAATCGAGAATTAATTGTGTTGATTGATTACAGACACAAATTGAGCGGCACGAGAACGCGATCCTCAGGCAGGAGAACGACAAGCTGCGTGCGGAGAACATGGCGATCGGGGCGGCGACCAGGAATCCTGTCTGCAGCAACTGCGGCGGCGCGGCGATGCTCGGCGATATCTCCCTCGAGGAGCAGAGCCTCCGCGTCGAGAACGCCAGGCTCAAAGAAGAGCTCGACCGCCTCTGCGCCCTCGCCGGCAAGTTCCTCGGCCGCTCCCCAGCGTATTTCGCCGCTGACAACGTCGAGGACGTCGCGCCGCCCCCGTTTCCGAGATCATCGCTCCTGGAGCTTGGCGTCGGCAGCAACGGCGGCTTCGCCGCAGGATTAGTCCCTCCTGAACTTTTTCCTCCGACGCCTGCGACCATCAACCCGTTGCACGGCGGCGCTGCCGTCGCACCCGTGACCTCATCCGACAGGAGCATGTTGTTGGAGCTCGCACTGGCGGCCATGGATGAGCTACTAGCCATGGCGAACATGGACGCGCCGCTTTGGATCCGGAGTTCAGATGGCAGCGCGGAGGCCTTGAACTACGAGCAGTATCACCACACCGTCCGCCGCATCGCCGGCCTGTCGCCGGCTGGATTCGTCGCCGAGGCTTCGAGGCAGACCGGAATGGTGATCGTAAATAGCCTAGCTCTCGTTGAAACATTCATGGATTCTGTAAGTAAATATTTACAAAATTATACATATTTTATTTTCAAAATTAAGAAATCACACTATCCAATTGATTGTTTGTGATGATGTAGGATCGTTGGGCAAATATGTTCTCTTCCATCGTAGCAAAGAACACAACCGTAGAAGTCATATGCAATGGTGTGGGTGGAACTAAAAACGGCGCTTTGCAACTCGTGAGCCAAGATTTTCTTTGTAATCAATATTCTAATCTTTGAATCAAAAATTAATTAGCTGAGCAACAATTTGTTGATTTGCAAATGTAGATGCGCGCTGAGCTACAAGTGTTGTCGCCGTTAGTTGCGATTCGGGAGGTGAACTTCCTCAGATTCTGTAAGCAGCAGGCGGAGGGCACTTGGGTTGTGGTGGATGTCTCCGTCGACTTTATCAGAGAAAACGCATCATCTGGATCCAACTGCAGATTGATGCCTTCTGGATTAGTGGTTCGAGATATGCCCAATGATTGCTCGAAGCTCGTATGGGTGGAGCACGCCGAGTACGACGAGTCTCAGGTGCATCTTCTCTACCGACCGCTGCTCCGCACCGGCCTGGCCTTCGGCGCCTGTCGGTGGCTGGCCACCCTTCAGCGCCGGTGCGAGTGCCTCGCCATCCTCATGTCGGCTTCCAACTTGGACGAGTCTGGTAATTAACGTGTGTGCATGGACTACGTAACTAATATGGACAATCGGTGTGTGAATTGCTTGGAATATTGGCCGGCACTAACAGGGGCGATAACGGCGAGCGGGCGGCGGAGCATGCTGAAGCTGGCGCAGAGGATGACCGAAGCCTTCTGCGCTGGCGTTTGCGAGTCGTCGGCGCACGAGTGGACCAAGCTGGAATCGCACAGCATCGGGCCCGACGTGCACGTGATGACGAGGAAGAGCGTGGGCGACCCGGGCGAGCCGGCCGGCGTGGTTCTCAGCACCGCCACCTCTGTTCCCCTGCCCCTGATCTCGCCGAAGCGCCTCTTCGACTTCCTCCGGGAGGCGGGACTCCGAAGCAAGTGGGACATCCTCTCCAACGGCGGCCCCATGTACGAGATGGCTCACATCGCTAAAGGCCAGGCCGCCGGGAACGCCGTCTCCCTCCTCCGTGCCAGCGTACGCATTCCGTTAATCAATTCACAAGAAAACAACAAATCCGAAATAATAATAATAAAAATAATAAATCCCATTTGGAAACGCGCAGGCGGTGAGCTCAAACCAACCAAGCATGCTGATATTGCAAGAGACGTGCGCCGACGCGTCGGGCGCGATGGTGGTATACGCGCCGGTGGACGTGCCGGCGATGCACATGGTCCTGAACGGCGGCGACTCGGCATAAGTGGTGCTGCTGCCTTCGGGATTCGCCATCTTCCCAGACGGAGGCCAGGGCTCTCTTCTCACCGTCGGATTCCAAATCCTCGTAAACAACCAACCGACGGCGAAGCTGACGGTGGAGTCGGTGGAGACCGTCAACAACCTCATCTCCTGCACGGTTCAAAAAATCAAAACCGCTGTGTTCCACTACGGCGACTAATTATAAAGCACCCATCGATGTATCGATAACAGCACGAATCATGGAGATCATCGATCAAAATCTATATATAAATAGATGGGTAATAATTACAATGAATGGAGAGATGGAGTCAAGAACGAACCGCGCGTACGCGTGGCCTATGGTGGTGCATGGTTCGGGTATTGACTCGGTTTCATGTATTATATTGTTTCCTTTCTGATCACCAATCAATTCCTGCACGAGGTGAGAGTACTTTAGCGAGGGAGGGGCATTTGTTTGATCTTGTTGTTCGATTGTGATGGAATGCAATGAGTAACTGTTGTACATTTCTTTCGATCTCGGTTCAGATTACGCTATGTTTGGAGGAGTTTTACTTATTTAAAAATGATTTTTATATAGATTATTTTTAAGTTTGTGAGAAGCTAAAGTATGTAGTATTTGTAAATAAAAAATAATAACTAATAATAGATAGTTTGAGTGTTTGATAAATAATCACTTTCAAATTTAATTTTTAAGTTAAATGATAATAATATTATTAATAAATATTTTGAATATTATATTAAAATTATTTTTTAATTTTAAAAAATATATAAAATTAATAAATATTAAAATATATAAAAAAAATTTAGAAATGTAAATTATACAAAAGCACGATGCCAGTTATTTAAAATGATAAATTTATTAAGTACATAAATATTAACTTTTAATTTTGCATGCACTAAAAAAATAGAATAGGGAAAAAGCATCAAATTTTTTACTTTTAATTTTTTAGTAAAAATTATAAAAATTAAAACAAATTTTGATATTAGTAAATACTCAAAATTATTTAATAAAAGTTCCACTAAATACTCTCAAATATCAGATAAAAATTAATTAATTTTTTATTTATTATAATCAATCTATTTTTTTAACTAACGGACGGATAGTCCCGACGTAGGTATGTATGCATGGACGACGTCTCACCTCTCTGCCATGCATTAAACGTAGGTAGGCCAGCGCCAGCAGAGCGCATTAATGACGTCGTCTGCAACTCTGCTCATAAATTTAATGCTCCGGCCTCGCCGATAGAGATCGATGGATGCTCTGATTTTTGCTTGTCTGTTTCCTTCATAGTCTGGGAGTCCAACCGTTACTACCTTTTGCATAACTAAGTTGATAATTAGTTTTTTTTAAACACTTCGTTTGAGAGTTAGAAAGTCTTGTAGATTCAGTTATCTAACTCGAACAGATTAATTTTGAAAATCTCCAATTTGATCTTCTAAAAATTTGTTATCTACTCACGATAACCCATTTAAGCAGTCACTATTCAAGTCATGAGAAAAATCTTTACAATACACTCCAGTTAAAATCTAAATCTGAGATGTCTAAGAAATATGGTAGGATCCTGTCTGAACCTGACTGGATGGACAGCTGAGAGCACGGCTGAGTTGGAGCACTGTTGGAAGACTGAGCTGGTGTTATGAACTAAGGGGCATTTGAGTGAGCTGAAAGAGGGGCGTTTATCCACCTGAGTGCTTAGAAATAATGATTGAAGATGCTGGATGAAATATCCGAACGACTGAATGTCGCGTCTGCTCGTCCGTCCGTTCGGCTCCTGAAAGTAATCGCACAGACCAAAAGAATGGTAGATACCAAACAGGAGATGGAGTTCTTTTGTTTGATACGCCGACGTTTAAGTCAGTGGCAATTCC
>JBBPFP010980411.1:0-14110 GCA_037974795.1 Kaempferia galanga | reverse complement strand
GCGGCCTGCGGCCTGCGGCCTGCGGCCTGCCTCCTGCCCCTTCTCTCTTTCTTTCCCATCTCTCGTTGCCTTCCACTCCAAGAAACCCCATTGTCCTTCCCTTTTCCCCAAAACCAATTAGGGTTCTCAATCGCCACTCCTCGATCCCCTTCCCCATTGCCCCTCCTATTCCTCAGATCTCGATCCGCCGCCGTTCCCCTCGGAAGTCGGATCTTCACCTGCTGATTAGGATCCGTGGTCGTACCTCTGCCCGGCGCCTCTTTCCTCCCGATCTGATTCCTGGATCTTGTATATCGCCTCCCGCGGCCGCCAAGTTGGCGCCCCAACGCAAGGCGCAGCGCCACATGGGTGGTGGGCAGTTTCAGCAGGGTGCCGTTGCCGGTAGCGCGGCGGCCGCTCTGTATGACCACCACCCTGGCGACGCGGCGAGTCCTGGCGGCGAAGATGCTGTCATGGCGCGGTGGCTCCAATCCGCTGGGCTTCAGCACCTGGCATCGCCCATGGCGTCTTCTGACAATCGCGCGCTTCCAAATCTCCTGATGCAGGTGAGGCCACCTTCGTCCAACTCCACGCTTCTTGATCCTTTTCCGCATTGCCTGATGAATAGCTTTTGAATTTTTCTTTAATCCTGAATAGTTCGGTTGTAAATTGTAATCTTTTCAACTTTTTTTGTACACTTATTCGTTTTGTCTGGTATTGACTAGAAAAATTGTTTCATTTGCATTATTAGAATGCATTTCAAACTTTTCCTTGTTCTCTGTTGTACCCTAAAACACCGAGCAAAAGATTATTTTCTTTCATTGCTAGTCTGTCTGAATATTTTTCTTTAGACGTCTCAGTGAAAGGATCTGTAGAAACTTTGTTATTCATATTCTTTTGAATCGAATGTTAGATTATTAATTTGGAATGAGTTAGTAATTGCATGTTTGAGAGATGGGTTTGGCAATTGGCAGGGATATGGACCGCAGACAATGGAAGAGAAGCAGAAACTTTTCAAGCTTTTTAGGAATTTGAATTTCAATGGGGACTCTGTTTCTGAACCCTATATTCCAACAGCACAAAGTCTGGGTGGCCCTAGTGCAGCAGATGGGTTTTATTCACCTGAATTAAGAGGGGAATTTGGAGCTGGACTTTTGGATCTTCATGCAATGGATGACACTGAGCTTCTTTCAGATGTATGTTCTCAGAGTTCTTGTGCATTCTTCCTTCTTTTAGTTTCTTAGCAGAAATTTAATGATTTAGGAAATCTGTGCGCGCGCTACTGATTAATCGAGAATATTTTTTTTTAACACTAGTTAATCAAATGATGTTGTTTACTGTCACTACATATTACAAAAGGTTAACTGTTTGCTGTCTAAATATCCTAGTACAAATTTCACCTGATTTCTTTATGTATGTTATCAATGAAAGTTTGTCAAATTAGCCTTGGAGCAATAACTTGTTAACAACAAAATGTCTATCGGCTTTCATCTAGTAATTTCTTGTAGTTATCATTTCTTATAAGTACTTATTTTCTCATTTTCCCCTTCATTTGCAGCACGTCTTTTCAGAACCATTTGAGCCATCCCCATTCTTTGCCACCAAAGGCCTTGATGATGAATTTAATGGATCTAAACCACAAGAGCGTTTGGATGGTAATATCAGGTCATTGGACAATGAAAAAGAGATTAACACCAGAGAGAACAATGTTGCCAAGATCAAAGTTGTGGTATGCTAAGAAATTTGGGAATGCTTTCTTTAAAGTGTTGTGACCTAAGATGCTAACACTCCTTTTTATTTAATTAGTCACATTTGTTTTTCAATATTTTTTGTTTTTTTTGGGAAAATGCATGCTTGAAAGAGCAATATGTTTTAATATCAGCTCCGCACACTTTTTTTTTTTCATAAATTGATCTGTTAATAGAATGTGATCATTAAACCTTGAAGATTTTATTAGGGCTATTTTTTTTTCTTTTATTCTTTAAAACTAAAATAACATTGTTGGGCTAAGGAAATTCAGATTGACACTGTTGTTCTTTCTCTAGCGACACTGGATATATGGCCACAAATTACATCTTATCACTATCTTTTGTCTTGGGTGGAACTCAAAAAAAAAAAAGTTTGAAGATTCATCGCCTTGATTTCAGTCTCTATAGCTTAATGTGCCACATATTATATCTTATCTCTATCTTTTACCTTGGGTTGAAACCCATTCTAAGAAAAGAAAAAATAGAGGCAGATATTTACTTTTCCATGGTCTTAAATTTCATTCTAAGTTGGCCTAGACGAGTGAAAATTTTCATCCTGCTCATCGATCGACATGCAAGAACGTACGAGATCTCGAGAAAGCAATCCACGAGTGAAGATACGGTTCTTGACGCTCCTCTGTGAGTGATGAAGCAGGGTGTGAAGCTAGGGTTCATGCAGCGAAAATTCTTGGAGGTAGGCCTCTTCCTCAGCCTTGTCCCCCTCTTCGTCGGCCTGGCTCCCTTCTTCCTCCTCTTCCTTTGTTGCCTTGTCTGTCTCTTCCTCCGTGTTTGTATACCTCCTCTACTTCATCATTCTCGAAGCGAACGACACCCAACCAAAACAGAGTGATAGTGTTCTGGAAGTGTATCGTTCTGGTCTCTGGCTGCAACTTCAAAATGGAGTTAGAGTCTACACCAGGTACCAACTAATCTTGGGGTGACCAACCTGGCATCACAAAAGTTTCCCACTGGCTGGTAAATTGAAAAGCACTTGTGTTCTTAGATCAACCTTTCATAAAGGAAATTCATTCGTTAATTCGCAAAAGCTGAGACTCGATCCTTAGATGCTTGGACTGAGAAGGTGCCTTGTTTTACTGCACCATTGCCCAGGGGTTGTCTTTAAACCTTATAGTTTGTTATGAGGACTCTTCATCATGATTACAGCATCGATGGCTATATATGCAGTATGACATTAACATAATCAGTTATTACCTGATTATGCTGTAGATAGCAAGATTTCTAATCATACTTATCTGGTTAATCCATAGTTACATAACTTGCTTTTCTAATTGGTAGTAACTTGTAAGTGGGGTCAAAAAATTCATTAATATTTTGATTCTATGAGATTGATTATCTTATCAAGTCAATAATCTTTTAATTTTGCATATCTTGTGATTGTGAATATTAGTAATGTTAGTGTATGAATGCCAAAACTTTTTGATGTTGTTTTCAGAAGAATTTGTGCCGTGCATGCCATCTGAGAATAAATGGAATATTTCTAATGAGGTGATGCTAGTCAATGTGGTTTTTGTCAATGTAATCATTCAGGAAGATTGATATTACAGTTTTACCTGTCTAAGTGATAGTCTGCTTTTGTTCCTCAAAACTTCTTAGCACGGGCTCATATTGAAAGAGAATGAAGTGGTGAAAGAAGCAGATCCATGGGACCTGACATTGTTTAAAAAGTTCTTGATCAAAATGGAGAAATGAAGTAAAAACATTTATAAATACAATTGGAAGAACATACAACATTCTTAAAATTTAAAAGCCCCACATTTATGCACATGCTAAATTTGTTCTAGATGAGAATTTGTATGTTGGAGTGCAGTAGTCCGTCCCCCTTCTATTCTTTTTTTAAAAAATTCTCCTAAAATTTTGCTCGCAGCTTAAAAAGATACTCGTTATCAGCTTAGAGATATTTATGATATGAAGACATTTGTTAGTTTTTATAATTTTATGCCGCATTAGATGTCCAGTTAATTTTTGTCCCTCCCATTTCTCATCATTTATTTTAGGTACGTAAAAGACCTCTGAACAAGAAGGAGAGATCCCGAAAAGAGGATGATATTGTCACTGTAAATGACAATGCTTGCTTAACTGTCCATGAGCCTAAGCTAAAGGTATTGCTTTACTGCAGAAAATTTTACAGTTTGGTTCTAGTTAAATAGTTATCTGTCTGTGAGAAATGTTGTTGCTGAACTTGTTCTAAATGCATGGCTGAAATGATAGTAAAGACCTATAGTTGTTATAAGGTTACTTGGTTATTTTGCCATCATCCAACTTTTCATGTCTCTTTTAATGTGGTAGGTTGATTTGACTGCATATGTGGAGAGACATGAGTTCTGTTTTGATGCTGTTTTGGATGAGCATGTTACTAATGATGAGGTAAGTGGATCAGCTCTCGCTTTTTTCATTCTCATTATATTTGTGCACTCATGTATCAAATCATCAACACGGCAACCCCTTCTATAACATTAGAGTATTTTTAGCTGTTTTTGATAATTATTTTCCTTAAATATCTGCATACAGGTATACCGTGCAACAGTTGAGCCAATTATACCCATCATCTTCGAGCGAACAAAAGCAACCTGCTTTGCCTATGGTCAAACAGGTACCTTTAGAAATATAATGACCTGGATCTATCATCTGTTACTTGCAATAATTTACTGTCTGTTTTAGTATCTTTGTCTTATCTTGCTGATCTTGCTTCATTAATTTTAGGCCTTCTTTCTCTTGGAGAGAATGTATAAAAAGATGGAAAAGTGGAGGAGAGGAAGAGATAGTAATATGGAATGATGAAAATAGAAAAAGATGGAAAGGTGAAGGGGAGGGATGCCAAGAAAATTATTCTCTTTGAGTAGTATCCTTGAATGAATGGAAATGAGGAAGATGGATCATTTTGTTTAATTAACAAGTGTTAATTTGTTTTCCATATGATTTTGTGTGGACATGTTAAGAAGGATGATGTTTTTCATCTGATTTTGGGCAGATGAGTTAAGAAAGAAGGAAACTTAAATTCATCTCTTTAAATGTGTGTCTATCCTTTTCATTTGATGAAGGAAACAAGAATAGAGGATTCATCCTTTGATTTGTTTCATTTTCTGAACCTATCCTTCGACTTATCTCTTCAACGAGATATACTCAAGAGATACTTAACTTGTGTTTTATTGTAGGCATTTTAGACAAGGGACCACATGCAATGTACGGTCCCTTTAAGTGGTATGGGTGCATAGGCAGGCCAGATGAGCTATCTATGTGATGAAAAGAAAAAACATATTCACTAAAGAAGGCTAATTCTTATTATTGTGAAAGACCAAATTAAGTTTGTGATGAGGTAGAACATAACTTGTCACTTAGAAGTGTTAATTTGAAACATTTGTTTAATAATTTAGCTATTTAATTATGTGTGCTTCTAATAATATTACCTATTCTACATTGTTATATTATATATGTTACATTGTTTGATTGACATATAACTTTTCTATATGTAAATATGAATTGGATGAATCAATTAGCATAATATGTTAGCTAGTTTTTTCAATATATTTACTTTTATTTATTTTTGTAATACCAACCATGTAATGTGGACCGAACATCTGCTCTTTCAAACTACTCTTAAACCTTACATGGCAATTTACCTTTGTAGAGTTTTCCCCCTTTTATCGGGATGTTGAGTGAATACAATATTTTATGCCCTTTGAATTTAGATTTAATAATTTTCTGTTAAATTAGACAATATAGTACTGATGAAATATTCCCTAACTTCATTATGCATGCTCATATTAAACTGAATCTTTAAGATGCCTTAAGGGTTGGATAAGAAAGCTTATGGGATAATTTATGTAGGTTTCAGCTGCTTAAGTCATATGTGGAGCTGGTTCTTTAGCTATAATATGATAGGCAACCCTAATTTTGAAGTAGAGGTCAAGATAACTTGTTGACTTCACAAATCGAAGTTTACATGAGCATCTTTCAGAGATTATTTAACCTGACTTTCACGTCTTTCAATTAATTGTTTCTGTTCAAATTATATATTTTTTCTTATCTTGTGGATAAAATGAATGGACCTAACTTGGTACTACTTCTAGAATTGCTATCCATGGGCTAAATATTCCACTTGGTTTATATTTGTTTAGGTAGTGGAAAGACATATACCATGCAACCTCTGCCTCTCCGAGCTGCAGAAGATATTGTTCACTTGTTAAAACAACCTTTTTACCGCAATCAAAAGTTCAAACTATGGCTTAGTTACTTTGAGATATATGGTGGAAAGCTCTTTGATCTTCTTTGTGATAGAAGGTTGGATTGTTGTACTCTGACATGATCTTATTTTATTTGTCTTATTTGTGTATTGCAGGTCTAGATATTTCTATAGTGGTTATTTTCTAAGTAGCCTACTTTGTGTTTACTTGCCACATTCCATGTTGTGATAGTCAAGGTGTTATTTCAAATGGTGTTGTGTTATAATCATTGATCAAAGTTAAAAGGTGGTAATGACAAATTTCTAAACATATTATTAGATTTTGATATCATTTTCTATAGCATGGTGGTTTGTTTTTCTAGTTATTTATTGATATCCATCACCTCATTTCGTTTACAAACTTATATTTATATTATCAAGCATTTTATTTCTATTAAGTCATAAGACATATCATATCCTACTAAGTTGTTATTCAACTGTTATGACATGATAGCTCAACTAATATTAATTAAAGTCGACTTAGATGCCACATCCTTATAATTTAAACCAAAGAAAATGAATAAAATTAAAGAGACCATGCTCTAATTGATATAAGAGTATGTAAATAAAGGGAGATACATTTTAAGGGCAATTATTTGTTGCTTACATGGCATATGAATTGCTTTAATTAGTATAATTTGGAATGCCATAACATCTGCTTAATATAAGTTAGATGGAAATTTTAACTTAGGATAAGGATGATAGAAATGTTAGGTAAATTTTAACAAATGCTTCTTACCTTCAACCATATCAACACATCATTTGGGGATGTGTGTGTGTGTGTCCCAAGTTCTTTGGAGAGAAATGGAGAGGGATAGAGACTGAGAGAACTAATTCTCTCTGAATCAATTAAAAATGTTTCTGCACGAATGGATCTGAAACAGATAGCAATTAGCTATATTTAAATAACAAAAATAGTCAACGCCATTTAATTTAGTATTTTCTTTAGCTTTTAAAAGAGAATTTAGCTGACCCGCCTAGAGAGATAAGATTTGTTTTTGTTATTTTCAAAGAGAATTTAGCAAGATATTAATTCTCTCTTTTTTTTCCCTGTCTCTTTCCCTCTGGAGGAAGACTACACAAGGGAATCATTATCATTTCTCTCCCTTTTGGCATGTCTCCCTCATCATTTTCTACCCTTCTTGGGAAACATGGCGTAGAAGTATAATAATTAAGCTCTTTTGCTGTATCCCTCTTGGGAAAGAATGTAGAAGTAGTGTAGTATGATAAGCTTTATAAATAACCACATCCAAACTAATTTCTTGTGAAGATATTAGAATGAATACATGGAGTTATGTGATACTGCCATACATTTGGCAATAACATGCTTTTATCCTAACTAATCAATACACACATTTTTGAAAGAAAGAAAAAACCCTCCTATGCTATGCGAAAGAAAGTATTCTGTTGTCTTCCTGATCCCCATTCCAAAAGCTATTTGTTCTTAGATTAGTGATAGTATTGCAATTCATTTTGACAATGTTGGCAGGAAGCTTTGCATGAGAGAAGATGGAAAGCAACAAGTTTGCATTGTTGGACTACAAGAATTTGAGGTCACAGATGTTCTGATGGTTAAGGAATTTATTGAGAAAGGGAATGGTGCAAGAAGCACTGGTACAACTGGAGCTAATGAGGAGTCATCGAGATCCCATGCTATTTTGCAGCTATCTATTAAGAAGCATAAAGAAATAGAAGATAGCAGACGACAAAAGGAAAATAATGATTTGCGAGGTGTGAAGGTGGTTGGAAAGATCTCTTTTATTGATCTTGCTGGCAGTGAGCGAGGTGCTGATACAACAGATAACGATCGCCAAACAAGGTCAGTGAAGAAGTGGTCCATTTTTTGTTTGTTTCTGTATATGTTTGAGAATTTGGATCCATCACTTTAATTGGATTGTTATATTAGTTTTTTAACAGCCATCTTTTACATTCTTTAGAATTGAGGGAGCAGAAATAAACAAGAGCCTTTTGGCATTGAAGGAATGCATACGTGCCTTAGACAATGATCAACTACATATCCCTTTTAGAGGGAGCAAATTGACCGAGGTGCTTCGTGATTCTTTTGTTGGCAATTCAAGGACTGTTATGATTTCATGCATTTCCCCTAATGCGGGTTCGTGTGAACATACTCTTAACACATTGAGATATGCTGATAGGTATGGAAGTGTATCTTTTAAAGTATGGATAAATTATTGTAGCCATTTATAATTTGAGCTTTTGGCGGAGCAGGGTTAAATGTCTTTCCAAGAGTGGCAATCCGAGAAAGGATCAGGCTCCTGCACCATTGGTTCCTTTGGGCAAGGAATCAGCAACTTCATCGCAATTTACAGTTGAAGTTGATGATCTTGCTGAGCAAAATCAAGGTTCAAATGTAGTGGAACTGCCGAAGGGTTCTTCTTCTGAGCTTGATAGAAATTCTCTTGGAACAATGAATTACTTCCATGGTGGAAGGGAAGAGAAAGTGCAAATTCCAGGTTCGCTTGATAGTGAAAGAGCTGAGATGAAAAGTAAGAATCTTGGTCATGGCAATAAACCATATTCTATTCAGAATTCAGTTGACACCCAAGATGAAGATAAAGTACCAAAGGTTTCCCCACCTCGTAGAAAATTACCTAAAGAAGAGAAGGTTGAGAGACAGAACAACTGGTCTAGAAAAGAGAGTGGACCTCAACTGGTATATTCTAGTCATACGCTGCAACCGGTATTTGATTCTTCTTCTGAGATCCCATCAAAAAAGTATGATCAGGAAGCTTCGTACCATGAAGATGAAATAAATGCATTACTTGAGGTATAAGTATATGTCTATAAATTTTGCTGATTATTGCTGGTCTGTCCCTTCTGAAGTCCTTAAATGTTGTTGTGACTTCAGGAGGAGGATGCTCTTATAGCAGCTCATAGGAAGGAAATTGAGAATACAATGGAGATAGTCCGTGAAGTAAGTTCAGTATTTGAAACCATTTTTTTTTCGCTTAACTAGAAATTATCTTGACTCTCAAGTGCAGAAACATAAACAAAATTTCAGCATCATACTTCACCATTTGAAACTATTTTTTTCGCTTAACTAGAAATTATCTTGACTCTCAAGTGCAGAAACATAGACAAAATTTCAGCATCAAAACACTGAATGATGTTATCTGGTTGGCACACACATATATTGTGTGTTTTTTCTAATCTTGTGGTTTTGTATTGACTGTTTATATTGCATATCTGGTGACGAACATAGATTGACTAGATCTTGGAGCTACCTCCTTGGGACCTGTCTTTTCAAATTATTGAAATGCTTCATGAACATTTTATATGTTAATAAGAAAGCACCCCTAAACGGGTTAGTCCTGAGTGGATAAGAAAACGAGTTGACAACAAACAAAATGGAGTAATTATAATCAACTTGAAGAATAGTCCTGCAGTTCGCTACGAATACGAACCATTGTCCATCCTCTTTTGTTAAGCATCATCCATAGGCATTTATGATGAGTATAGAGAAAATAGTTCAACACTATTTGGTACCCTACAAAATGCCATTTTCAGTGGCTAGTATTAATTTGAAAAAGCTTAAGCATTGTAAAAACTGATAGGTTATATCACCTCGAATCTTTAACCTCCACTTTACTATGATTTAAATACTAAACATCTACCTATAAAATCCAAGTCCTTATTCCTTCAATATTTATACTTATAGGATACAGGAAGTCTTGCATGATTTCTTTTACTAGTCTTTTTAAGTGATGTAAGTATTTGAATAACATGTGATTATGAGCACATCGCATGAATTGATTTGGTGACTATGCTTTCTTTGCTTCTTTGGCTTGGATGTGTCATTGTCCTATACAAATAGAACTCACTGAACATTCAACGTTTTTTATACTTTATATCTGGCTTGGTTGTTTGGCCACAATAATCTGCATTGACAATGCTTGCCAGAGAGGCAGCTTCATATTTGTTCACGTATATCTGTTGCTCTAACTGGGTTTGATTTTCATTGCAGGAAATGAATTTGTTAGCTGAAATCGATCAACCAGGTAGTTTTATTGACAACTACGTGACCCAGCTTAACTTTGTTCTTTCACGCAAGGCTGCTGGGCTGGTCAGCCTCCAGGCCCGGCTAGCAAGGTTCCAGCAACGCCTGAAAGAACACGAGATTCTGAGCAGGAAAAAAGCTCCCAAATAGTTTCCTATCTGCGCCCATTTTTTGGGACTTCCTCCCTTTGCTATTCTTTCTGGCAGGCCACAGGAACCAGCCACCTGTACGAGAAGCTTTTGCTTCTTAAACTGGGCATTGGCTCGGACGGCATTTGGCTGGGTGGAAGTTGCATGGACGGAGAGTGCGCAGTGCTTCACGTTCCATCCGCTTGAATCCTTGATCCAGTTGTTTATGATATGTTGTTTGTTCTAAACTACTTTTAATGTGCTTATATGAATGGTGAGGATGCGTGCAAAGTGTTTTGTGATGTGAGATAATAGTGGTTACAAAGGCTTGGTTATCTGACCAGGTTGTTATTTTTAATATCAATTTGAATATTGTAGTAGGATGTGGTCGAACAATGTTCTTATATAATTTGCGGCAATTGCTTTACACGCCCCTTTCAGTAAAAGTTCATAAGATTGCCATTTGCGAATTAACATGGTGAAGATGATACACGGAGTGAGTTGATGACTTGAGTGAGATTATGTAGAAATCTTCCATATGGGTGGTTTTTCATGACTGTCTCACACTATTAGTAGGGAGTAAATTAGAAAATTAAAGTTAGTCATCACATGATAATTTTTTTTTATCTTTACTGGAATTTGACTTTTGCTTAATTCTATAAAATTATCATGTGATAAATAATTAGACTATGCCCGAGATACATTTACCGGATACATTTAAAGGATGAATACCTAACGACAGAGATGATTTCAAATAAATTTGACATCATAGTCAATCGATAGAAGGGAGCATGTCACTGAGTCTGTATTAATTGACGGTTGAGTTGACCATGGAATTTGTTCAAAGATATCATAAATAGAATAATTCTATTTTGGATTAAGTTTGGAGTTAATTGACTAATAATATCATCTACTCAATTAATAATGACTGAGTCAATTATTTACTAATTAATGAACTAAATGTTTCTATTGTTAGTTGAGTCCACTGAACATTGATATTAGAATTTAATTAATTGATGTTGGAGCAAACGTCAATTAATAAATGATGTTATAATACACAATAGAATAGTTAAGAATAAGAAAAGGTAGAGGAAGGCTATAAAAAAGGATAAAGAAGAATATTCAAAGACTAGCATTTCATGGCATAAGGTTTCTCTCCTTTTAAAAAATTAATCAAGAAAGGAAAAAAATATAATGGTGCATTCAACAGTGATCACAAAAGAATTATAACCCATAAAATAGGAACAAAATTTTTAATCCAAGTATTAGTTTGATTGTACTCATTCATTTAATTTTTTACGGTATAATTTCTATTGAATTAACCACCTTGCTAAATTATTAATGGCACCTTTAAGTGAAAATTCTAGGAACCTTTTGTTGTTGTTCATCTCCTTTAGTTATTCCGGCCACGCTCTACTCTGGTCGCAATAAAGAGTTCTGTCGGCACATTCAGCTTGTTTCGAGTTCTTATAAGTAAAGTCTCATCAGTAACTGAGCAAACAAGTGTTACTTATTTCTTTAATGAAAATATACAAATTTAATTTGCTCTTCAAAATTTTCCTAGGATTGCCATTCCCCCAAGTTTTAGAAAATAATAGTCTATATTTTCACTACAACTAATATAGTAATTTTGATTGAAACCGATATACGAGTCTGCTTAGGCATACTCGTTAGATGGATTAAAAGGATAAATTGGATAGAATACAGAGTGTTTTGAATTTTTTCCCCCAAAGTGAAAGACCTATGTGGGATGGACCCTTCTCATCCTCCATTGAATAAGGCAAATCAAGCTGCGCTTTCTTCTCATAGAAATGGATTTGAAACCAAGACAATGAACAAACAAGTATTTCCACTTCAAGTACAATAGAATTTGAAAGTAAAGGTGAAGATTGATGGGCCAATGAACTGAGTCCATATTTGTAGTAAAAAGAAACAGGAACAAGAATCACCAGCATTAAACTTCATAGTTATATCATGATTTTTCTTTGATCAGGAATCACACCAACAGCAAAGATAATAGCTGTATCATAAGTTTTCTCTTCTTTTTTATAGGAAAAACATAACAAGGCATATTCTCGGCAAATGAACTGAGTCCATATTTGTAGTAAAAAGAAACAAGAATCACCAGCATTAAACTTCATAGTTATATCATGATTGTTCTTTGATCAGGACTCACACCAACAGCAAAGATAATAGCTGTGTCATAACTTTTCTGTTCTTTTATTCTCACTGAACAAAGAAGCTACTTTGACTAGTAGCAAGCCAAACTAAAATTGCAGTATCCTACTCTTTAACATCTTTGATAAGGTCCTTAATTTCAAATCCCTGTTTTGTCAAACAGGCAAATGAAAAGCTACAACAGTGAGATAAATAGTAGCAAGCTACAACTCAACAAGAATTAAAACAAAAGCCTGCTCAGAATCTCCTTCGATAACACATGCAGTGAAGATGGTTGCCAATATTATTTAAAAGCTCCACGTAAATCCAATTATTGAACTTTACAAGGTAAAAATTTGAAGTTCTGGAAGTTAAAGAAATTCAAAGTCACAGGTTTTAATCTCTCTAAACACAAGTCAAGGGCACTATATAAACTCGCATTACAAGCCATGTCAAGTTGGGCACAGAGCAAGTACTTCAAGTAATTGTATCTGCCCCACTATTAAAGCTGTCGTACAGTCACAAACAATTCAATAATAACTTATGCAACTAACTTTTCAATGCCATGTCCCCTTGCCTTTATCTTTGCTTTTCTCATCCTTTAAATTTCTTTGTGGTTCCTAATGGCTACAAGGAAATCTTGGTCATTCTCTTAAAGATCAGAGAGGGGATCAACAATATCAATGGCTTCTTCTTAAATGCCAATAATTCACTCCCATTACCCTTGCCATGTTCAATGTGCTACCAATAATTAGAGATGCATAAACAACTCAAGCAAGGTGAGGAATAGGTTTGCTTCAATTATCCCCATTCCTTTTCTCTCATCTCTTCAAGGTGAACTTCAACTTTGCACAAAACCCACTAACCATTAGAAGATCAAGGTGAACTTCAACATAAGCAGTGCAGTTTCATAGCTAGAAGCAGCAAGAAATCCAGGAAAGATTTAACCAAATAAATCTAGAGGAAGCGAAATAGTTGGAGCGCATAGAAGGAAAGGAAACTGAATTTTAACAGAAAATGATTTTTACACCGTTAATACAGCAATAGCATCAGTTCATACCAGCAAGAATATGAATTATTTTAAAAATCGAACGCAACGACCAACTACTACATACCAAATTCGTCAGTTTTCTTCCACAAAAATCCCTCTTTCCCAGATCGGAGCAGAGATCTAGAATTCCCCCCTTCATCCACGGCACTGGCTGATGGTGGAGCAGCTGCGCGAGTAGGGGTTGGCCTGGGCGCCGGGGCGGCAGTTGTAGTAGGAGGCACCGCGGCGGGAGCAAGGGGTGGTGTCGCGCCTGAGAGCGCCGTAGCTTATGTATCCAGAGGTGGACAGGATCCGGCGGTTCACCTCGGATCCGAGGTCGAACTCGTCGCCGGAGAGGCAGTCCGCGATGGAGCCGCGGCAGCCGGAGATCCAGCCGAGGGGAAACGCGCCAAGCGCCCCGCCGGCGGAGGCAGGGGCGAGGAGAGCAGCGCTGAGGAGGAAGGCAAGAAAGACGAGGGTGCCGGCGCTTGGTTGTAGGTTCGCCATTAGGAGCGGAGCGGATCAGTGGAGGGCGATTCCTTTCCTTGCCGCGAAGGAAACAAATAAAGAATGAGGTTTTTTTTTAAGCTTGCACACCCGCTCTAAGTGCACACTTTGGGTGGTCCTCAAAGTGGTGGCAAAAGACGATTGTGTTTGCCTCTAACATCCCTGTTAATTTATCTCAGAATTAATACGGAAGAGATAAATTATGAGTGACTACTAACACTTGGAATAGTGACTAGCACATGTGGGAGACATTACCTCGGTTATGCCGAGATTCAAACCTCAGACCTTATTGGTGGCAACACC
>JBBPFP010980305.1:0-14111 GCA_037974795.1 Kaempferia galanga | reverse complement strand
CCTTTTGGTAAATCTAAAACTGGGGTACGCCTTTTGATAAATAGGTAATCGTGAGTGCGCCCTTTGGTAAATTGCCGAAACAACTGAATTGTGGTCTCTTGAATGCAAGAGATTGCTAATTAACTTCATCGATGGATACCTTGCCACCATTCACCTCTGTTCGCAGCGTTGGGGTCATTGGAATTCTCTCCCTTATCCAAATCTTTAATCTGAGACCACTTGAAAGGTAATATGACATGCAGAAAAGTGAATTTACGATCCATCTCTTGCAATTATCTTGCAATTTAGAATCTCGAACTTACAGGTTTTGGAGCTCCAGATGGTTGGTTGGATGCAGAGCTGTCGTAGAAATCCCGACCGCCGTAGTGAACGGAAGAGCCAAAGTAGGCCGATTCTTCAGATCGACTGGGCGAGACAGATTTGCCAACCTTTCTCCGCGCTGTTTGTGTTTTTGACGGATTGCCCTGAGATTTGCCCAGAACCTACAAACGCCGTTTAAGAGGCGGGGGAAAAGAATCTCCTTTTGGTGATTCAATCACACAGAACGAGGAACGGAGGCGAAATAGAGGTCCTGGACGTACCGAAGACGCCTGGGGGAAGACGCTGCTGAAGTAGCCGGGCGAGGCGGAGGGAGGAGGCGCATACTTCCCGGTGGGGAAGAGCTCGTCGGCGATCGAGGAAGACGGCTTCTTTCCTCCTTCCATGAACTCCAATCCTGTCCTCACCGCCTCCTCCTCGTTGTGGCCTTGGTATCGCCCAGGGAGAGGTATAAATAGGAGGAGAAGGAAGGGCGCGCGGATGAGATCACGAGACAAAAAAGCGAGAGGCGGCATGGAAATGGCGGCGGCAAATGGAATTTGATGACGATTCGACTCCATGTGGCGCGGCATATATCCCTGCCTCGCTCGCGCGTTCTTGGATTCGCAACAAATCTTTGGAGATCTCCTCCCGCTTCTGTCTAAGATACATTTTTTGACAAAGATTTTGATACCCAGCTAGATTTGCAGACGAAAAAAACAAGACAGAAAGAAAGAAATGGAGGATTTGCCCGTAAATGTCCATTGCTTTCAATTTTTATCGAAGCTCATTTCTTTGAAATGAATGCATGCGTTGCTCGTATCGGTTGAAACTTTACGTTGTGTTCTAACTCCGCCTAAATTGCTTTTGAAATTACGTTGAAATTAATCACACAGCGCCATCAGACCGAGTGCAAGTGCAACCCTCCTGGGGCAATTTAAAGTTGGCTTCATTCACATCGAGTTCATTTCCTCGAATCAAATTCTGATAGAAAACTGATTTACTACTACTACTGCTACTACCTGCCGTTGCATCTTTACGTTAGACGGTTAGAGTCAACAGAAAGCAGGGCGACAGATCCCTCTGCTTTTGTTGGCTTTTCCGATCGCTGTCCCACCGGAATTAGTCTTCGGATAAGCCTCCACTGGGGAATATTGCCCAGTAACGACCGTCTCTTTTCCACGGGAACACGCCGTGCAGGGAGGTTGCGCGTTAGTTCTCCGGCCGGGTCATCAACTTGGCCAGGTCGACGCGATGTGACCTTCGATACGATGCGCTTAAAAGAGGGCGATATTTATACTCGAACTTACTCAGCACGAGACAAAGGAAGAGAAAGTTTCGATCTCAGTCAACGAGAGAATTATGCTTCCCACGATCGAGTGTTCTCCTCTGACCCACCCACCCACCATTTGGACAGCAGCAACAAGACGAGCATCAATAATTCGACCCTCATCCTTATCGCCAGGACGAACTGCATGGGGCATCGCAGCGTGGGATGGCGTGGCGTCGGATGCTTCGTGTCACGGCGAGTTGAGGTGGAGATGCCTCTCGTTCAAACACAGTCAAACACTCACCAATTTTCTTATCTGTTTATTTGTGGTGAAAATAAATAACTGAAATATATGTCCAACAAATAGTGGTATATATATTTATAGTTAGTTAGTTAAGTTAGTTAGTGGGACAAATTTAGTATATATGTATGTATGTTGTAGTTCTATCCAGATTAATTTAAATAGAGACCTTTTATTAATATGCATTCGTCTTAATTTAAATAAACATTTTTTTTCAGTTTCGGATTCCCGTAAATATCATTTTTTTAAATCTTTAAAATATCTTTATTTAATGTAATTAGATATATTCCTTTAATTCAATTAGATTTAAATGAACAGTGCCGTTTAATTGGATACATTCATTTAAATTAAACTTAAATATCTTTATGGAATTTAACCAAATACCTTCTTCATTTTATCTGTAATTTCATATCAAATTAAAAGATTTTAATTATTTTGCAGGTAAATATTTTACATAAGCTGAAAATTGACCTTAAAATTTATTAAAATAATTACCAATTTTAATTATAGCACTTTAATACCTGTGCAAAAATTTTAAAATACAAATCGTCAGTCGTATTAATGGCTATGAAAAAGATCTTCGAGAAACCATCCCTTCGTACGAATTTTTTCCCAATCGCCTTCAGGCCAAGAGCCATGTAACAGGTAGTCGTGTCAACCAAAAAAAAAAATGGTGGGGTCGAAACCCAAAAAGATAAAAGGAACAATGGCGTTTGCATTTCTTTACTTGGGCAGTGTAGTTTTGGGAATGATTTCGAGTTCCACTAAGAACAAGCATCGTAATATGCAAGATTCACGAGTCAAACACGACAGTGTTCAACATAGTCCCCAAAATCTGGACTGTGTTTGATGCCAACGAGTTTGAGACATGCACTTCCAATCGCCTTTTTGCATCCGGCCTTCCAACACTGGCAAAAAACAGCTTTTCAGGTGGAAGCTCGTCCTCCTCTCGAATTGCTTCGTTATATTTAATGGTTAGATCCAGCATTGCCTGATCATATAGCACTCATCACTTACATTTAAGACATCAGATATCATCAAAAGGCAATTTCAAAAGGAAAAGAATATGTTTGGAGCAACTACTTCAGAAAATACAAGGAAATGAACAAGGTCGTATAACAAACCCGAACAGTTTGTTCATTAGTTTCGGAAAGTGTATCAAATGGACAAAGTATCAGCCCATCACTCCATTGCTTTTTATCGAGGTTCACCAACATTTTCTCCTCAAGTTCATTCTTCCGATAGTTTATAACTAAGGAATAATATTTCCTGTTTAAACCACGCGTCAGTGCCTGGTAATTGACATCAAGAGTGAATTACACCTGCCAGGAAAGCTAATACACACTACATAAAATAGTGCTACACGAGAACTAAACCTCATTTGAGGGTTTGTTGAGATGCCCAACATTTGATGTCGTTTGGCGATATTCATGGCCAAACACAATTGCCCGAGGGTCAATCAAGCGAAAAGCATCAATAACAACCTTACCCATGACACTCTGGATTGGATCTACAACCACAGCAATTGACCTATGATTAAGGTCTTCAAAACTCTGCAGAGAAAGTTTGAATGTGACAGATTACCTAATAAGGAATTGAAAGTTGTAGATTCATCAGATTAGTTCGTGAAACTAAGATTGAAATGGCACTGAAAACAAGAGCATGCAAAGTCACAGCACTTACATCTGTAAAAGGCAACATATGGAGACAGAAGAAACAGATAGGACACATACAGAAAGGGGTTGGGATACAAATAACTCACCTTCTGCGTTTCTATGTCAACACCGGAAAGCCAGCAACCAAATCCAGGATGAGAATGATACCATCCAACCACGATTTCATGCCTGTTTGATTGTTCTAAAGTAGTGTGGGTTATGATGTTGATGAAAAATCATCAAGTACATAAGCAGTTAAAATTTTATTAAGGCAGATTTAAAGTTTGCCAACCAAGAGGAAGGCAAGATTGCATAGACAATAAAACAGATCCGTGAGCTATATTTCACACTAACATATTAAGGAATACACATTTTAAATGCAACTTTATGGTGTCTCAGAAACCAAGTGGGGTATGTTGATGTTTGCCTACCAAGAGAATTGAGGAAAAAAGTGGAAGCAGTACATTTTATAACATAAATTGCAGCATTGTTATTCAGTTCAAATCAGCAGCAATGAGTTTGTTGAGTATTGTAAAAGATAAATTTACTTTATCCCATCTGTTTTCCCCATCTTATCATGTCCAAATTTTTTCCCTCAAGTGACAAACAAAAGAACCGCAAAAACTTTTTTGCCTTCTTTGTCCAGCTCATCCAATTTAATTAAGATTTGAAATTACTTGACCAGAATGCTAACCAAGTTCATCTTGACAACTGATTGGATGCCAACACCAAAGCCTTGGAGTAATACCAGTAACTCTGTAATCGAATGTATTGTTGGCTAATTTAGCATGCTTTAGCAAATACGACACAATGCCCTAATACAATTTCAGGAACCATTCAGAAATACTACACCAACGACTCAAAAGATAAGATCATCCATCCGAAGTTATGGAAACTCCAACAAACTGTTAACCATTTTCAACTGCCGTGCAAATTAAATTGTAAAAAAAAAGTTCCTTATCTTGCAATCTCTTGGTCTCAGTATTACAAATTTGTCTGTATTAGAAACATAATTAAAATCACCTAAGATTTGAAACATAAGTAAAAAAAATAAGCATGATGGTGAAAAAGTGGTATTAAGAGTACTAGACTATTACAGCATGTTTCCTCTGACATAATTTACTCTCCCTTCCAATTAAAATATACATAAAATAGTTTGAATCTAGTAACTCGTTGGGGCTTGCCCCTCGCAGCAATAAAAGAGAGTTTCAAGATACATATTAACTCAACGACTCACAAAAGATTACCAAAAATAATAGAGTTATGTTCTGAGATCAGTCACTACCCATCGTCAAATGTGGCTCAGCATTCCATCAATCACTGTCCATTTCTGAATCCCAGAGTACGCATCAAACATAAATTTGCTACAATCATGCAGTTCGGTAAAGTAAGATAAAATAAATAATCACGAGGTAGGAATGATAATATGATATGACTACTTTATATCTAAAGGACACTGTTGTGCTATTGAAAGTAAAACCTTGACCGCCTACTACTCCTAATGCTCAGGGCTTAGGTACCTCTCCCACTATGATTTGTCCTACATGCCTATAATTGTTCCAGAAACTGGGAGTTCAGTAAACTAACATAGGTCATGAGGAAAAATATCTAAGATATATGTTATAGGTTTTATGTTTTATGTGAGTTTCTTACGAGCATAACTGTGGTGTGCGAGCAATTTTATACTGTATATGTACATATTTTTTCTACAATATAGAATCTCGCTTGCCATTGTGTACAAAAGAAATAAAATATTAATTGACTTAGGTTCACTTTCTCAGAAACCAGAGTATACCATGGTAGGATGAACACACGATCAAAGATCCAAAGATAGAACTTGCATACGCACCGATGGAAGACAAATAAAGAAATAAAGAATTTAACAAAACTAACTCCACTGTACTCTCCTGCGTAGTGTGTGCATAAATCATCATTGTCTTGAATGTGTCGAAACTTTCTAACTTAAGATAGGCATACCGTTATCCTGGTACAGAGGAAGAGATATTCACAATCATCCAAACGGAACAGATCCAAAGGGATTAAATCTAGTAATATAATACAATAGGTAATCTTCCAAACGTACGTAATTGCAAAATGTAGATCAAGAAAGAGAAGGATGAGCATTGAATTACCTTCCGGTCGCCTTCAACATATCGACCATGGTGGTCTGATACACGGGGTCGATGGCCTCCACGCTAACGCCGGTCGCACTCTGCGGCATCGCGAAGACATCGATCACCCTGATTGTGTACTGATCCACGAACTCCCCCAACATCAGCCCCATCACCTCCATAGGTACTCCGGATCTCGCTGTTTCACAGCGTCATCCAAGGAAACCCTAATCTCATCCCCCGCTCAAAATCGCCAGAGAAAAGTAACGTACAAGTTGGGATGACGATTAGCAATACCGTGCATGAGCATCTTGAGGAGGGCGAGCGAAGAGATGCTGACCTGCTCGGAAGTGTCGCCCTTCTTGAGGTCATCGATCGCTTGGGCAATGGCCGGTAAGGTTCGTAGCAACCGCCGAATACGTTGCATGGACGCTTCCTTCCTCCTCGCTTCCCGTCGCCGTCCGTAACTCCGCCTGCGTCTTCTTTGCGTTCTTGGAAACTTTGACTGCGAGGCAGCGCACAAGTCCTATTATGGGACTAGGCCCGTCAACGGACTGGACCGTCCCAACGGCACAGCGCAACCGGAATCGCCCGGTCCGGCTCGGCATCTGGTTCACGACGACCGGTTCGAGAACTGCCAGCTGGCAGACCGGGCCGATTCTGGCCTCGCCCATTGGCTGTCCACTACTACACGGCAACCAACAAACGTAATGCTTCCGTATTAGGCAATCGAAGCTGCCACGCCGTCGATCGATTTCTCTGAAAACCTTTCTCCCCCAATTTAGTTTCTAGGGTTCCGATCGAGGGAGCGAGGCCGGTCGAGAGGGGGGTATGGATTGGGGAAGCGTGACCGCGGAGGATCTGTTCAACGCCCTGCGTGAAGTGGAGTGGTCTTCGCCCCCGCGCTCCATCTCGGAGTTCTTCTCCCGATTCACCGTCCCCAGATCCTACTCTAAATGGAGCAGTCGACTTAAGTGCAATCTTTACTAGTAAGATCGATAGATGTTGTAAATGCTCGTCGTTTGTGGTTCGTTCGACGTTTTTGGGATTGCTTGTAAATTTTTCATGTTACGTTTTTTTTGTTTGTTGGCATTCCTCGCTGATAATATATGGCGTTCGAAGTTCGCTTTCGGATTCTGCAATATGCCGCAGTGTTGAACGATATTATCTGAATTTTCTCTTGAAATTTTTTATTGCAGCTACAGAACGAATTACTTCATCCTGATCTTTTTTGTTCTTGGTAAGAAAAACAGCTAGACCATGTCTGTTACTGTATTCTTAAACTTCCTTTGTTGTGTTAAGTTTGCCTACCTAATGCCCTCCTATTTTAAACTTCTTACTGCAGCCGTGGGATTTCTTCTGAAGCCTCTTACTGTTGTTTCAGCCTTTCTCACAGGTTTAAGCAACGCATTTTAAAACGATAGGTAAGACTGCCTCTTGTCAATTTGATTCTGAACTATGAGAAGTTGATTCTCAATGTTTTCATACAGTAGAACAAAAAATTGTTCCTTAAAAAAGTGGGCATCATTAGCACATAATGTTTAGCTCCAGTTGATAAAATGTTCTATCCTGTTTTATTTAGGCGGATCTATTACTATCTTGGTTTGCATACTATTGATTAGTTGTTTCTTTGTCTTGTGAGTCACAAAGATGAAAATGCATATGGCCTATTTTTATGGTGGGATTTTTGAAATGAATGCTTTCTTATCTACCTATGGAGCTGAAATTCTGTCTCCAGCTCTCCATCTTTCACCTTAAGAACATTTGATCTCTTCATCCGATCTATTTCCTTTCTTTTTTATCCCAGTGAAATGCTGGCCAATTTCCCATCAAACATCTTCCACATTGTCAACTGTTCGGCCACTATCTCTACTGAGAGGAAGTTCAAAGAAATGACCAACAACTTGATATTTTTGTCACCTTGCTGATCTAATGTGAATGATGTTTTGACCCTAGTGTGACAATCCATTCAAGTACGCATGTTTCTGGATGCTTGTCAAATAGAACTTCTGTTTGATTAATTGTAACTTATGGACAATTTGCATTGGCCTTAATGTTGATAGGCTAAAGTTTGTCCTATTGTTTCCTCTTCATTGTAATTTGATCCTGCACTGTGCCACAAAATACTGGTTACAGCGGTTGGTCTTATGGCAACATTCTTTTTTCATTTTTTTTGTTTTGTTCCTAATATCTAAAGCTTCTATTCTCATGAAACAGGGAAATAAAAATTAAGAACTAAACCTTGCATCTGGAGCTTTAGTTGACTTCACTTATAGATAAATCATTAGTGGTTTTACTCTCTCTTTTAGTGTAGCATGTACATCTTGACACGACTCAGTGAGAAAACACTTGTAAATGATGCTTATATAATCTACTAATATTAGAAGTAAATCTAGGAATTGATTGAATTTATATGTGAAAGGGGTTTGTAGGATTGTACTCTTGCCAATTTAGTGTGTAGAGGTTGATAAATCAAGAGTAAATTTTTTTTAAAAAGAAAAAAAGTTATCCTGGTTAGCTAGATTGCTGCACAGAACCTTACCATTTAATTGGCAAAGGGTCTTGTAACATTGTGCTCTTGCCAATGTAGTGAGGGCTCAATAAATCAGGAGTCAGTTTTTTTTTAATGATCTCTTGGTTATCCAAATTTCTGTAAAGAGCCTTACCATTTCAGTGTTTGCCCTCTACTTCGAATCATGCAATAAATCCTTCTTAGAGAACTACCTTTCTTTTGAAGCGATCAGGAAATTGATTTCTACAAAATTTTTAATAGTGTAACAATAATGTTTTAGGTCTTTCAGAGCAATCTATATGATGGTTTGAATAATTGTTTTATAATGGGAAGCTCAGTTATCAAAAATATGTTATGATATTTAACATGCTTTTGCTACAGTTTTGTTTTAGAAAACATCTTCCATGTACTTCTTAGGCTCCATCTGAATTTTTGCATACTGAAAATTTTTCTTCTGGTTAATTGAAAAATATTTTTTTTAAGGAAAATGATTTTTTTTTAAAAGAATAGAAGCCATTTTCTTTAGCAAATTCAGAAAATAGTTTCCTAGAATGTACTGTTGTTAGAGTTTCTATTTCTGTTTTTCTTCTGTGTTGTTGGAGTTTCTTTTTTCCCCCTCTTTACATAGTTCCTTAATTATATGGTGGAAATAAAACCTACCATAACTGAAAACTAAATATCATCTCTTTTATTTCTTCATTTTAATGCACCATCTTGTAACTTCAAAAGTAAATGTCCTGTTTCTTTCTAATGGAGTGGTTTTCACAGCTTTGCCGTAACTTTTAATGAGAAAGTAACAAGGGTTGTCCGACAGTTTTCTCCCCATCTAGCTGCAAAGTTGAGACCCCCTATTGCGTAAGCACTAGTTTATGTTCTTCGAACATTATTACAAATTTGTTATGGAGACAATTATTATGTGGCATGTGCATTCGTAGGCCAGTAATTGGTGGGCGATCATCAACAAAAAGAGCAATCCATATATGTGGTCGGCCTCGTTGGGTGTTTGTCCTAATATCCTCAGTCGGTAAGTTCAAAGAATCATCTTTATGGTATCTGATGTCAAAACTCAACTCTTCAGTGACAGCGGTATGACCTAAACCTTTGTTGCAGCTAGTTGCATCCTCTGGTTGACCTCCTGCAACCTCCTTTCAGTGCTTTGGGCATTCGCCATTGGATTGCTTGGTACTTGTTCATATACACTTTATTGTAAGATGAATAAGTGATGTAATCTCACAATGGATTGGGTTTTGCAGCAACAATACTTCATGCAAGCTTCAGATCACCCAACCTGAAAGCACGCCTCAACACATTTCGTGAGGAGTTTCGAGCAGTGTGGCGCAATTATAGCGAGCTATAATCACCAAGGTGAAGATTATTTTCCTGGAAGTGATTTTTTATTCTCGCACCTTCAGCTCAAAACTGAAGTACGTAACCCCAATAGTCAGCATGACTCCATATCAATAAATTTCTTCACGATATTCGTATTTTAATACCTCCCCAGTCTATTTTCTTATGAACAATTGTAGGTTCAAATGCCTCGTATTCCCTTAAAAAGAACAATTCTGGTCGAACTCACAAGGAAGGGTTCTCAATGCTGACTTGTTTTTGTTTTATGCAAGGATGTCAAATGTTTATAATATTTGGGGATAATACATAATGCAACTGAATCTTTGCACGTAGGATTCGGCTTGAAACTTTCTACTTTCTGGTGATGGCTGCTTTTCCTCCAAGATGGTCATTTTAGTTGGAGGTACAATCATGTACAGAAGCTGGTACGATACGTGCTGCCTTGCATCGTCTTATTGTAGTACAAACTCATAAGTGATAACCCGAAATGAGTAACTTTGTAAGCTGTAAAAGGGAACTTTGCCATTTCCTATCTATTGAGGATTGAAGGCAAACATTTGATTGTGGATCATGCTTGCAAATGATTACAATGCTCTATCTCTTCGTCACCACACCCTGGTGATCAGTTTTACGTAAGGCCGTTAGCTCCGAAACTCAAATTTACAACAGGGCTGATCAAGAGAAATGACAAGTGATTCAAAGAAACATTCTGTTTACGGACGATGAAAATGTCGAGTTTCTTGTAATAAAGCACAGCACGCTGTGATGAGAGAAACAAATCTAACAAGCTAAAATTTATAAGTAAATAGCCGAGTTTCTTTTGCCCTCGGCATTAACTTATATCTACAGATATCACTTGCAAAGGACCACACTCGTAGTCAGGAAACTGAAAGAGCTAAGCAGAGGCAACGTCAACAGCTGGGACAACAACAAGCAGGTTTCACCTCTCACATTACTATTTCAGGCTTCAGGATGCTTGACTTGATTTCTTTATGTGGGAGAATAACCCCTCCGTTGCTATATACCTCATCAGAAATATGCACGTCCTCGCCAAGGATGGTCATGTTTTCGATCCGTGCCCATTGACCCACCGTCGAATGCCAGCCAATGATGCTATTGGAGACGCATGCGTGCTTCTTAATTCGAACACCTCGCATCACCGTGCAGCTTGACAACCGAACGCCAGACTCAATCACGCAACCAGGGCCAATTGCAACGTCTGGCCCGATCAGGCATCCCTCGCCTATCACAGCATTCTCATGAATCAGGACATTTCCTACAATATGGGAGCCAACAGCTAACTTTGTAGATGCTTTCTTCCGCAGAGAGTCGAGATACAGCCGTAGGCCTGTGATGTAGTCCTTTGGCTGCCCGATGTCCATCCAGAAACCAGGAAGTACCATGGCATAGAGTTGTTTCTCAGCTGCAATTTTTGGAAAAACTTCCTTCTCAATGGAGGTTGGTCTCAGCTCAATACGGTCCAAGACCGATGGATCCAGCAAGTAAATCCCAGCATTGATCTTGTTTCCAACAAATACTTTTGGCTTCTCCACAAATTTATCAACCCTCCCACTTCCTTCATCCATAACAACAACACCATACTTGGACGGCTCATCAACCTATTAAGTAGAAAAAGGACAAGTTATTGTCGTAGAGTATAATGATGAGCAACAAAGGACTGTACCTTGGTCACCATTATTGTTGCCTTGCCGCCATGCGATTTGTGGTACTGAATTAGTTCGGCAAAGGGGTACTCACTTATGACATCGCTGTTGAGGACAAAGAACGGCTCACCAGAGCCATCTATTAGCTTGTCTCTGGCTAACGCTAGGGGACCAGCTGTTCCAAGAGGTTCAGTCTCTTGGGAGCAAGTGATTTTGATTCCAAGCTTGTCCTCAAAGTCCTCCAAAAAGCTAATCATAACCTAAAAAAAAAAGACGAAGATGAATCAAGAATTTACACCGAGTATGAAAATAACAGTGTGCAGAGATTGTTGCATGATGAGTCATATCTCGTACCTCTGGTCGGTAATTAATGGCCAAAATGACTTCGGTAACTCCAACATCCTTCAGAGCTTCAATCTGGTAAGTGTTGCAAATATAAGAGTGTCAAAATCAATACGTCAAAACAAATACCTAACAAACAATTGGTTCAACTGGAACGGAGAACAGACTTGTCATGGGAGATTCATAGTGATGATGCAAGACTTCTAAAGAATGCTACAGAATCAACAAGAAATGCAAGGCTCAACCCTTTATCTATAGAAGAATAAATCAAAATGCAAACATTGTTTTCCAAGTAAACCAATTAAGGAAATTAAGATGGAGAAATGTTTGCCTATGATAGGACAAAAATTAACTAAACAAGCAAAAACTGAAATCTTATTCTTAGTCATACTCAAAAGGGCTCCATATCATCATGTTGATATCTTCATTAAGTAAGAAATGACAAAGAAGCAATCCAAAACATATACCTGATGAAGGATCATTGGTTTGTTAGCGAAATCAACAAGTGGCTTCGGAAAACTGAGTGTCAGAGGCCGAAGGCGGGTACCAAATCCTCCAACAAGGATGAGTGCTTTCATGGTGTACGATTCTGTTTCCCTACAGATCAGATGCAAGATCCATAGATCGAAATTAACCCAAATCTACTGGCATATGAAAAGTAAAACATAGAAACACTTGAGATGTAAAAGATAAAGTTGGTGATTAAATTCCAGTTCTCTGACTTGGAATTATATATACTTTCCCACTAATGAGCTAAAGCGTAGTGTATACTCATCAACCAAAGCTAATATCTGTTCATAGCATTCATCCAACAATTCGGCAAGTTTTCTACACCAACAATATTCATCTGCTGCTTCTATGAATGGTAGATTGTCAGTTACGACGTTTTACTTCCTTTCAATCGCTATTGTACTCATTTTAATGAATCTTAACTCTCTTGGAAGAAAAGCTAGATCTAAACTCCCTCAAATTTGACTTCGCATATTCTACTAAAATTGAGATGACACAAAGCATGCTTGTGACAAAGACTCACTGGTTTGTGTAAATTTAAAAAGAAATTATGTATGGTATCAGAAACAAGCCTCAAAAACGGGAGAAACAGAAACAAAAACAAATAACTCAAACAAATCTAGCCAAGCGACCGAGAGATCAAACGTATGATTTTATAATATCCAATCACATACATTTCCAGTTAAGAAATTAACACCAGTAATACAAGACAACCGAAAAAAGTGAACGAATAAGGCCATTGCCCTAAAAGACCAATTTTGGAGTTCATTTGACTAAGTACCATACTATTTCACTATCATACAAAAATTGCGAGCACCCTACCAAGCCACAAACCCCTGGCCACCGAAGAAGCACAGAGATCACAACCTAAATCGCCGGATCTTTCGTAAGAGCAGTGCCGGCAGCTCTAAAGCTCCACAATTTCGTTATTAACTTCGAGATCCATTCATTAGACACATAAAACGGCACGCCATGTAAAAGATCGATAACTCTCGTAGATCCGAACCAAGAATCAGCAGAAAAAGATAAGGTGAACAAAAAGAGCAAGATACAATGGAAGATTAGGGTTGGCACCTCACCCAGAGCATACCTTTTTCGTGAAGATTCCGGCTGGAGGACGCGGATCACGGAGAAAGACAACCGATCTCTCCGCTGCCCGCGAGGAAGACGAGGGGATGAAGGCAAAAGACGCCGACGCCCCCCGTCCCCCTTTTATAGTCCAACATTTCACACTTCGAAAGGTAGATAATTTTTTAAAAAAATCAAATATGCAAATTATTATTTCGACAAAAAAAAAGGCAGTATTGCGCAATTTTGTCTGACTTGGCACAATCTGAATGGCTGATTATTAGTAAATAAATAGTTTGGAGGATTTCATCACATTAATTTTTCAAGAAACACGTTATTTAAAAAAAAATAATAATCTATGGAAAAAATAATTCAAGCTGAGTCATTGGGACCGGGGCGACTTTTAATGATATAGGAAAATTGTGAGGGCCGATCCTCTCGTCCAGAATCCCTGGTCCAGGGATTCTTGACCGTCCGATTAGATCCCCGATCGCCCGATTAGATCCTGAGCGTCCGATCAGATCAGACCTCGGATCTGATCAGACGCTCGGGATCTGATTAGACAGTCGGGAATCCGATCGGACGGTCAGAGGATCCCCGCTGGAAAATTGTGGCATAAAAAGTGTCCATATAATTGATTTTTTTTTGCTAAATTAATTAATTTAAAATAATTTATTATATCTTTTATTTTAACATTTGCAGCACTATTACGTACATTTTAAAAATCAATAGCCTTTTTCATTTCTAAGCATCAAAATGCATGCGCCGACGTGCATTTACCTCTTTCGAAATAGATTCATTTATCGAAATAAATTAATTTTAATAGTTATTTCAAAACAGTGTACATTCTCCTTTAAGACTAAAACACGCAGGTTAATTCTGTCTGTCGAGCTCTACAGGCAAACTGCACCAAGCAATCTGCTACTTCGTTGCTAATGTTGAAGCTGATTAATTTGACATTTTTTTAACCAACAAAATTAATTAATTAGTTAGAGTTCTAAATAAATTTTTTTTATGGATCTAATATGCCGCAT
>JBBPFP010980197.1:0-14112 GCA_037974795.1 Kaempferia galanga | reverse complement strand
GATAAACTCCGAGAGACGCGTTTAAGATGGTATGGGCATGTACTTAGGCGTCCAATAAATGCTCCAGTCAGGCGATGGGAAACTATGACAAACACACATATCAAACGAGGAAGAGGAAGACCAAAAAAAGACTTGGTTAACAATAATAAAACAAGATAAAATTTATTTAAGTAAAGATGATATAGCCGACACCACCTAATGGGATAAGGCTTGGTTGTTGTTGTAGTATTGTGTAAGATTAATGGGCTAAAGATTTGTTGATTGATTGTTAATTAGTCATTATTTTAAGGTAAATTATAAAACAATCAGGCAAGGTTAAACATATAAGATATTAGATGATAAACATAATTATATCATGAGTGTTGTAATTATTAATTTATTACAATATTTATATATTGTTATTGGCCTTTAGAATAATACTCCCTCCATTTCACAAAGAGAGTCCATTTAGACCTTGTCACACTTCTTAAGAAACTCATAAGAAATTACTCTCATTTTTTATCTTTATATCTCTTAAGAAATTGAAGAGCCACTAAAGAAGTGAACAAACATGTTTTAGTAATATTGGTGTAACAAATTATATTAAGTTTGAGTTGCATTTTTGATGTGTGTATCAAGTGTGCAAAGACTTGGTACAGTACACATGAAGCTTGGAGAGTTTGGAGATTTGACATGGTTGAATTGGTTCATTGGTTGACTTGGAGTTGAGTTGGATGGATTACACTTGATGGCTTAGAGGTCTATAATGAGGAGAGATGAATTGGAGGTAAGAGGTGAAAGATGACATTGAGCATCTGAGGGACCGGATGCATGATGAGGCAAACTCTAGAACAAGCAACATAGAGTGATTGTTAGTTTGATGGCTTGACAGTTTGTCACGAGGTGGACTTTAGAAGGAGCAACATAGAGAGATTGTTGATTTGATGGCTTGACAGTCTGTCAAGAGGTGAACTTGATAGGCAAATTGAGAAGGATGACAAGTTGGAGCAAACTTGGAGTGGTTGGTGCATTTGAGACACCAAGGGTTTGACGCAAGGCAATTGCTAGGGTAACTCAGCAGGAGATGGGCTCAGTTGGTGAGCAGTGAATGATGGCACATTGAAGGAAGTTTAGAGAGTTTAATACATTTGAGGGACTATGGGCCTGTCATGAGGTGAACGCAAGGGCAACCAAGAACAAGGTTGAAGACCAATGGCGAGAAAGCTATGAGAGTTTACAAGTGAAATGCAAGTTCGACTTAGTTGGTAAGCAGTGAATGATAGCACATTGAATGAAGATTAGGGAGTTTATTACAATTTGAGGGACTATGAGCTTTCCATGAGGTAAACTCAAGGGCAATGAAGAACGAGATTCAAGACCAACAGGCAAGAAAACTATGAGAGTTTAGGTGAATTGTAATTTTGGATTTTTGTCTTTATGCAACATCACACAGGATGATATGTTTAGATAGGTAGAGGTAGGGCTTGAGTGAACCCTTCGATGAGGCACCAACACTTAATGGATAAACTTAATTAATATGATATCAAAATATTTAAAGTAGCATTTGATATTAATTTTAATTTGATTATCAAATCAATGAGATTTTGTTGATTTATAAAGAATGATTTCTAATAAATATCTTAAAGAAAACTTTACTTCTTTGATACTCATGATATTACTGAAATATAAGATGCAACATTCTGTGCTCTGTAAATATCTTTTATCTTATGGAGTAAACATATTTTGTTTTTTCCCCATTTTTTTCTTAATTTATTTTGCTATCAATTCCTATCCCACTGACCTACTTGTTTGATGCATCTAGTGGTCGATACCTAAGGTTTTGGCATGCCAAATACCGATACAATATTCATCTTGGCATAATGGCACGTGAGGAGCTTAGAAACAGTTACTATCATATTATTGTAACCTGTTTCCTGAGTTTATTTGTGAACATGTTAATGTGCTACTAGCTGAATTGTTTCTTTGCTATCAATTTCTATCCCATTGATCCTACTTGTTTGATGAATCCGTCGATGCATACCTAAGGTTTTGGCACGTTAAATACTGATACAAGATACATTTTTGGCAACTGAGGCGCTTAGAGACAATTGCTATCATATTTATTTTAATCTGGTTATCTGTTGCTTGAGTACATTCGTGAACGTGTTAATGTACTACTACTTGATACTACTGGTAGTACCAATGTTTAGTTTCTTTCGATACTGATAAATGGCCTAACAGCCTCCTTTTGACCAAAATAAATTTACCGGATACCAATATTGACAACAATGCTAGAGCCGAAGAAGTGTGATCTGATCTGCAGGAAGATCTACAAACACTAATGGAGGCTTCAATTTCTCTAATGTACCAAATTTTCTAGATTAACTTTTGGAGTATTTAAGGATGTTTTTGGAACTCATGCCCACATAGACAAAATTTCCTATATTATTTTGTCAATTTCATTCAGTTAGTTCTTATAGGTTTATTCAGTAGTTTGAATGACAACTATTGACTCAAAATAAGATTAATCACCAGGTGATTCCTCTAGTTGTACAATTGAGTCTGAAATAAAGATTGGTAGCATGTTCCATTCAGAAAGGAGAAAATCATTGGTTGCTCATTGGGTGCCAAATCTTTAAGACTCATTTAAAGGTTCTTTGATTTTGTGGGAGGAGTTACTAAATGTGGTAGATACTTGAATTGCTTTCTGTTGAGACGGGCTGTCATCAATTTCAATTATTGTTTTCTTCTCAAGTTGTGACCAAGTAAGGAAATGATGGGCTTGTTTTAATGGCGGTATATAACTGTAGAAGTTTGTTGATTGGGCTGCATATTTGTTTGATAGGATCATAACATGTGTTCCTCTCTCAACATGTGTGACAGGGTGGTCATATCAGCAACATTTGTTGGAAAAGCATGGACACAACGCATGTCTTTGATTGCTAAAGATGTTAAATCCATAATGTTCAGTCTTCTAATTTCATTGTCATGTTCATTTTAATCTGATGGTACTTCTAAAGGATTTACTTGTTCCTTCTCACCATGGTTGTTAGTATTGGTATGGATATCCCACATTCTGGTAACTTAGATATTAGCTGTATTTGATTGGTGGGGCCAGAACTGGTAATAATAAAAGTTTAGAAAACTGAAAAAAAAAATATTAGAACAACAAAAAATAAGTTCGTTAAATGAATTATATAACAAAAGATAAACCAGTATCATCCTTGCATAACTGATTTCCCGAGTTGGGCATCTTTAAACCAAAGTACTTCAAACTTATATACATTTCCTCTTAGCTATGTTAACAATTTTCCTCAAAGGTGGCAATTATATAATTCTATTGTTGCTATTATGAACAATAATTGTCAGAGAGTGCAAATTTCATGGCTATCTTATCTGTATTTTTTTGCTTCCACAGTGGTTATTCTTTAAGTATTTGGTTAGTGACTGATGTCAATGACAGGTTTTCTAATGCAGTTGGCGCATTCATCTATCCTATGTATGGGCATGGAGAACTACCTCAAGCTTTCTGTCGTTGTGCAGCTGTTAAAGGCGCTCTTTATGTAAGTCTTGTGTGTTATATTTGCAGAAGGTAATCCAAACTAAAGATTGAAAATGACCGATGTGATCAACCAAAATAACAGAATTCTTTAAATAGCTAATACATAGCCATCATAGCCAAAACATTTCAGCCATTGATTTTTATTATTCACCTGAATTTTCTCATATTAATATAGATCATATTCGTTTTAAAGTTTCCTTATAGTTTGAACTGACTTTCTTGGGTTTTGTGTTGCTTACAATAATGCAGGTCTTGCGCATGCCAGTGAGTGCAATTATTGTTGATAAGGTATAACATTGAGCATGTAAGATATTTGACAATTTCTTACCAGCTTCAGTGTCTGTGTTTGTTTCTTGCATGCTGCTATTTTGGCCTATCCAGATTACCTTGTGGTTAAACAAACTAAGTATCACTATTGAGGCATTCTATCCAAATTGAACTGCCAGTATTTTACCAAATAATTTACCATGTCAGCGAGAAAGGTATAGGACTGCCAACAATTGAGCAAGAATGAAGAAATGAAAATACGTATTAATCATCATTCTCTCAACTACACTGTAAACAGGGCCAACGAGTTGTAAACTTGAATCAGTTTTTATGTTAAACAACAGATGTGCCTGTGATAATCTCCTAGGCTTTGTTGGTAATTTAATACTGAGCAAGTTCAAGCTAGATTTAGAAGGTGTCATAACAAATGTAGAAGGTATCATGACACTTGTGGAAAGTGTAGGCTTCTAGACAAGGATTCTCTAGACTTCATTAATCTCTTCCAAAAAGTAGTAGGAGCATTATTTTAGCTTTATGAAAATGACTGTATGAAAGCATTCAGATTTAGCAATATAGTCATTCTTTGTTCATTAGATGATATGAAGAATTGAAGTGATCTAGTATCTAACCGACAGATTATGATGTTCCCTTTTTTTTGTGTGTATTTGGGAGGGGAATAGAAACTTATGTAAATAAACATGAACAGGGTTGATGCAGTGGATAACTATCGGTTCTGTTGATTTGTGCACGAATACCAGAAGTGACTATTAAATCTCTTGATTCGTGCACGAATATGGGAAGCGACCTTCTAATCCTTGTTGATTCGCACAAGAATACCAGGAAAAAGGGAAAAACACCTTCCAAGGAGACGGCGGATGAAAATAACATTAATTAAAAACTGTCTTTTACAACTAAACAAGTTGCTTATATAGACTTCAACCCTAAATATGCAAAGGAAAGAAAAACTGCCAGACAGGACAAATTCTAAACATATTAAAATTACAAAATATCCTAAACGGGCTCAAAAATCCAAAAATATCAAAGACAGAAATTAACGAAAACTCTCTAAATACCAAATTTGATAAAAATAATAAAAAAATACTAAAATTAATTTTTTTTCTGTTCCCCCATCAAGGATTCACTGCAAATATTCTGTAAAACATGGATACCATTCCAGATAAACATACAATCAAGAGTCAGGTATTGGAAATAATTACCTCATTTATATTCCTGTACATCAGCTTTAGTTACGGAAAAAATAATCTGCAAATTTGGTGTTGCTGTTTTTGAACTATAGATAGTTAAAAAAATCTAGTTTTTCTATTTTCTTTATTTTCATGACTGACTTTTTTTTAACTGCAAGTTGAGTTCATCAACTCGAGCAGCTCGAAGGAAGCAAAAGGTTTCATGGTTGATAATGAATTAAGTTAGGTCAATTTGTTTTACTAATAATTAAGGTTGTGTTAGGTACAAATACTTCTTCCCTTATCTAGAATTAACCTGAAGACAACCCACAAAAGTCTTAAAAAACACTCAACTCCTCCCACAATAGACCATCCATACAAGGAAAAACAGTAAACTTATAACATTCACCAAAAGTATTTGCAATTTTCTTTTACATGAAATACACTGCTAGCTATGAACATCTAGAAATCTCATTCAACCTTTTATTGCTTATGCCAACAACACTTGAATATGAATCTTCTGTTAACCATTCCTACTAAAAAAATGATAACCTATTAGAAACATGCTAAGTAGGTCTTCCCTAGAATAAGGTCAAAGCATAGGATAAAAATTTATGAGATCAAATAATAATAGTCTAGGAAGCAATTAGGGTTTATGAAGTCTCAACAATAAAGCAATTACAGGGCAAGGAAGGTAAGAAATCTCAACAATATAGCAACACACATACAAATACAAATTTAGCATTATTAAACAAGAAAAAGTGCAATATGAATCAATACGCCGTATCAAGCACAATGATAGGCATATTACCAATAAGAGTGCGAACATATGAAACATAAAATATAAGGAATGCACGTTGGAGGTATTATCTACTTGGTCACTATTCAATACTACCCATGCTTGATCTACATATGATACACTACCTACCTCATGGTTTTATCTGATGACATTTCTATCTCAAGCAAGTGCTTTGAAGAGCCTAAGTCAATATTTGTAGAAAACATATCAAGGCCAAGCACATATCCAAGACGCATGGGGCCCATGGAGAAACTCTCGCACTCCCTTAAAGCAGTATCACCTACCATAGTTTGCCAGGGGTTCACACATTGAACTTAGTCGTAGCTATGTTTGACAACTCGAATACCAATAAAGTACCATCAGATAACATAAACCACATCATGGAGTTTCCTAACATTGCTAAATAAGGTTGGACATGAAGTCAAGAAACAATAGACCATATTAAGTTTAGAAGCTATTTATCTAAGAGTATTAAGTTGCAAAGTTGAATCCGTCATATAAGTTATTATTGAATTATCAAGTCAAATAAGAGATGTTTAGAGAATAGCATGTGCTATGTGATGTACATGATAGCAATATTGAGGAGTTTACGAAATTTACTTTAGAATAATCATGAGTGTTAAATTATTGATAAGGAGATGATTTCACAAATCAAACTTATTATTATGGACCATGAGTTACCTGATCAGGGGCCATGGAACACTCAATTATGAGTATAATTAAGAAACTATATGGAATCTAGTTGCAATGCTTGATTAACTTAGGTTGAATCAACTAACATAAATTAAATATTGAATCATGTTATCACACCATATGTTTATATATATTATTATATATTAGTGATAATATATCTTGGGCTAGGTTTGTTAATTAGTTGGGTTTACGAATTATTGGCAACTCTGGAGAAAGTCATCTAACTAATAATACAATTTACTTATCAACCCCAAAATTTAATATATAAAAAGGCAAGCCAACTAGAATCCATTTTAAACTATCAATATTTCAATTATTGAGAATAAGACCTGTCTTATGGTAAAGTCTAATTTAGGATTATGTGAATCCAAGCAGCTAGGAAGTAATTAGAAATCGAGTTAATATGTCTAGCTAAGATATGATTTAGTTAACTTCAATTGGTAGGATGTACACGAAGCTCATAGACCTTGTGACTTAACAAGATTGAGTCATGCTTGTTGACTTAGTGCGATCAAGTTGGTGTGCTTCGATCTCTATTGAGTTGTGTTTGTGGACTTGGCGCAACCATGTTCGTCTGACTCGATGGCTTAGTGGTTCGCTAGAGATTGATGTAGGACAAAGAGCATGGAGGTGGTTTGACAAACCTTGTGGATCTTGTGATTCAATGAGGTTGAGTCGTTGTTGATGACTTGGCGCGACCAAGTTGCTTGGTTTATGAATCAAAGGTTTGCCGGAGATTAACATAGGATGAGGAGCCTTGAGTTGAGTCAACAACTTTGATGGTAACCACAAGAGGTGAATTATGTAGGGAATCTAGGCAAGAATAATATATGAAGCGAGTCGAGGGCTTGATACATCCTAGGGGTGAGGACTTGATCGTAGGTGAATTCTTGTGCGGCGTCAAGCTGCAACAGCCTAAAGTTGTCTTGGTGAAATGTGAGAGAATATATAATTTTGGGTGTTTTGGGTAGATTCTTTTCTAGTTGTAGAATTGACCAAGAAAAAATGTTTTGGGGTCATAGTCAATGAGCCAGATGACTCAGTTGAAGATCAAATTCAGTTGACTAATGAGCTCAATTGACTTGGCAGTCTATTCAAGACATTCAGTTCGCAAATAGAAAATCTATTTAGAGTTGTGTCAAGTGAAAGGGATTTCGATTGATTGACTAGGGTTGAGTTAACTAATCAACTTACTGAAGTACTTTTAAATTTTGAAAATAAGATTGTTCAAAGTGAATCTTATCTAATCGAATATAGTTGATTGGTGTGGATTTACAGTTGTTGAATTTTTGTATTTATCTTTTATTGTGAAGAATGGTTTTATATGAGGTTTCACCTTAAGATTCTTTTAGGCCATGGCGTAAGAATTGGGATTTCGAATCACAATAAATCTTGAGTTAGTGCTTTGATTTTCTGTCTATTTCTTTACTATTTTCACTGCACTTAACTCGTTTATTGGCCTTGCAAAGAACTTGTAAGCGATTTTTTTATTTTTTATTTTAAGGACAAGTGTTTTTCACTCCCTCTTGCTCTTTGGTCTTCTTTATTTATCCTCTGCACCTTCAATACTATCTAGAATTTAGTCATACAAACATGGGATGTAACTATAGTTTATATTAGCTAATAGTGGATTGTGCTATAACTTCCAACCTCGATAATTACTCCCTTATTTTAATCAAGTCAAACCATGCCCCATAGATTAATACCAACAATCTTTTTGCAAACAAAGAAAGATAATAAGAAATGATAATTTTATAAGATCATTGCTTATAACTAGAGAGTTATTTGTGAATTAGAAAGAATCCAAAATAAATATTAATATGAAGATTAACAAACATGTGCACTATAAAGATGAAAGGGTAGAACCTACCTCATGTTGGAAATTCACTCTTCCTCAATCTGGGATGGCACTAATTCCTTAGGTGAGGGAGAGAGGGAAAATTACTTTCATTTATAATACTGAGTTTTAGAAAGAAATGTTATTTTTTCAATTAGTAAGCATTAAATTGTATTATGAGTACCATAACCTATAATTCATTTAACATTTGAAATTGACTATAAAGGGAAATATTTTAAGCATTTAAGCTCCAAAATTTGAATTTCAAATATCAATTTCGAAATTACCTAAAAATAGAAATAAATTATGAAATTAATTAATTATTAGGCTCTAAAATTTAAATTTTAAATTCATATTTCGAATTGCAAATTTTGATTTTGTTATAACATTAGTTTGAAATTTTCCTAAATTAGGTTATAACATGTACAATTTTTATTGTTTACATGTAAATCAAAAGAACAACCAGCAGAGCACCAATTTCAATTTGGATAGAAAAGGTTCTCAAATTAAAGTTCAGAGTCAGATCCTTCTATGAATTTCCTTCTCTTATCCGATTTGCTTTTGAAATACATACACCATGACTTTTGTCATAGATCTTTCTTCGTCATCTTGATTGGTCTTGTGAAAGTTTTATTGCAAAGAAGTTTCTTTTTCATATTGACCAGAAATCATCTTCTGCCCTAGCAGAACTAAAAAGCAAACAAAAGCTCAGGATTATCATAGTTATGACATTAGTTTCATTGGCACATTCCTTAGTAATCAGCACAATGCAGAAACTTTATTAGTCACAGTTCATTTGTATGCAGCACAAACAGATTACAACGTCGTAAGTGGAGCATCCACACAAATAATTTCCCTCAGAAATCAGCAAGAATCACAACATATATACAATCATGAACCTATCATAGTATAGGTTGACACGGTTGGTACCTGCATGGGTGGTTGCTCCAATGGTTGTGTGATTGATGTGTTATTGTCATAAGTTAATCTGTGTTAGTCCTTCATACAAGCTTCTGGCTCCATCCTTGCGCTTGCTGCACCATGGTTATTATAGTTTAAAAAAATAATTGTTTGTTGTCAATAACATCATATGATCTGTCACCCTAATGGTTGAATTCTAAACATACATCATAATTTTACATCTTTTCAAATATAACATGGCTATAACATTTCTCTTGAAATTGTTGGATAATGTCATATGGATTCTTATTTGCATCTTTATCAAAATGTTGTCTCTGCACTTATACCTATTTGTTTCATTAGTATTGACTGCAATGCAGTGATTTCTGGCTTGACTTTTGATTCCAAAGCAGATATTATTATTGTGTGGGTGCATCTTAATTTTGTTTAGTTCCTTAATGCAGGAAACAGGTGGGTGTAAAGGTATTAAATTGGCATCTGGTCAGGACATATTCAGTCAGAAGGTGGTTCTTGATTCATCATTTGAAGTTCCATCATCAATGTTGCCGTCAAATGTTGTGGATAAAAAGTTGAATTCCTATAGCTCTTATAAAGTTGCTAGAGGAGTTTGCATCACTACTAGCTCTATCCTACCAGATTCTTCAAATGTTCTGGTGGTTTTCCCCCCAAAGTGTAAGATAAAATCTGTAATTTTCATCTTGTTTCTTATTTGTTATCAAATACTTTTGTTAGGAATATTCCAATCTCATAAGTTTCTAAGCCAAAGTAACACAACTGCCTTTCACTTGATGTAGCATTGTATCCTGAGCAGTTAACGACAGTTCAAGTGCTTCAGCTGAGCAAAAACGTAGCAAATTGTCCACCAGGATGGTTAGTAATGTGTTTCAACTTTGTGAATGATTTTCTTTTCATCACTCCCGATCAAGTGGTGGCATAAAAGTATCAACAGGTCCTTTTTTTTTAAATTGAGAATGTCAAGAGCCTTTACAAGAAGTAATTGAAAACAACATTTTATTAATTTCAAATTCTAAGTCGGGTGATACTTGTTCCTATATTCCAGGTTTGTGGTGCATCTTTCCACGCCATGTAATGATGCTATTTTGGGGAAGGAATATATAAAAGCTGCTATCAATGCTTTATTCCTTGTTACAGATGATGGCGGGCTTGAAATAAGTAATTCATCTCCAAATGACAGCCACATAGAAGAACAGAAACCAGCTCTAAGATGGTGCATAATCTATGTACAAGAGCAAAAACAGGTATGCTATACTTTACTCTGAAAAATCATGTTTTTCATTGTTCCTGAAGTATCTAATATCTTGATATTTAGCTGGGCTAAATTAACCCATATTAATGAACTATTAATAGATTCATCAAAACATTATAACATGGTTTAAAAAAGTGGCCACCGGGCTAGGCCACATAAGCGGCCACTTAAGAATGGAACCACATATGCAGCCACATATTATTTCCATATACTCGGCCCCACATATAAAAAATACAACTCATATATGCAGTTAAAATAAAATTTAATTTAGTTCATCTGAATCAATTTAGACTGAATCAATTGACTTGTCAATATAAGTTATATGATATTTTATTATTCATAATTATGTCTTTTTATCTTAATATAAGATATCTTTATGTAATTATATCACATATAATCACATGTTAGACAGTATTACTATTAATTAATCTTATATAATTATAATCAAATTAATAAATATAAAATTTAATTTAGTATGTAATTAATTTTTGTAATAATTAATTTAAAAAATTATGTATTAGTTAGATCAAATTTGATTCACTCAAAATAACTAATTGATTCCATCCAAATAAGGATTCATTCATCAATTACCCACGAAAATTGATTAAATTAATACCATTAATGATATTAATTGGTTTGTTGAAGCTTTCCAAATTGTCTTGATATTTTAATTAAACAGTTTATTTTCTCAAATATAAGAAATCAAAATTACTATATAAGTTCTACACTCTGGTTGAATAAGTAATCTAGGTGTGAACAATCAATTGAAATTATTGTAACAATTTGTAATTTAGTTATGAATAATATTAATATGGCTGAATATTCTCTTGCCATTTCTAGGTTCTTCCAAAAAATAATAATTTGTAATCTATTAGCTATTAAATGTTAATGCAAATGACTTTGTAGTTACTATACCCTTATATTTGAAAGGGAATAAGTGCCGAAAGCTTATTGGCACACGATATCAATCAAAACTCTACAACGGTTTGAGATTTTAAATATTAGTTCATATGGCAACACTACGTTGGTTTCACTGGTTTGTATAATTTTGATGACAGTATGATTTTATTTTAGTAGTTTTTCTTTGATTTTTTTTATTGGTAACTTGGTAGGAAAATTATAAAAACAATTAAAGTCATTCATATATTTCTAGAAGTGTATGCTCACTTGGGATGATAATTTTCTCCAACCCGATGGAGAATCCAATACCTAACCCGAATAAAGGAGAGTATGAAAGGATTTTTAGACCTGATTAAATACTCGGGTATGAGGATTTTCGAATTCTAGTATGGATGCGGGTCTAATAGAATCATACCCATACCTGACTAGAATATTAAAGAAACATTTCTTTTTTTTTTTCAAATCTAAAAAAAAAATCCAAAAATCTAACAACTTTTCAATTTGAATTTTACCAAAAACAATTCTTTCATTTCACCGGCGGCCCACCTCTGCATTATTTCTTCTATGATGTTTAGTTTGCTAATTTTTATCTTTAATCTTATTATTTTCTTTAAAATTTGGTAAATATCCATAACTCAAAATAATTCAAATTTGGAAAAAAAAATGCAGTTGTAGATGGTAATAGGATATTTAGGTGGGTACGAACATTTAACCCTCTGGACGGGTATGGGAATGAGGATGAGGTGGAGGATGAATATAATAAATGGGGATGGGGATATAGAATCCGATCCAAATCCGAATCATTACCATCCCTAATGCTCACTGATGCTGCTTCTGAGGAAAGAAAAGAAAATCGAGTTAACTGAATGTATGTTTTTGTATATTACTAAACTTCTAATGCTATGCAGGCTTCATTTGGTTCTTTATGCTCATGTCCTATGCCTGATGAGAGTATTGACTACAAATTCATATTGGAGGCAACCAAAAAGGTAATTGACAAATTGTTTCCATAGCTCGTTGGTGCCATTTTTGATTGTCATCTGCTTACAAGAATTCTGACCATAAAAGAGAAGATTGAAGATTTCATGTACACTGACTGTGATACTGATCATATTGATGCAAATTTTTACACTTTGCCATCTCTGTTGCTTAATTCCTGATTTCAGATAATTGGCATTTGTGTAAAATTTCCCAGTTGACTATGGAAGACTGAGCATTGCCTGTACGCTTGATTAATCTGTGTTTTCCATTGCAGTTATTTACAGCCATGTATCCTGAGGAGGATTTTTTCCCAGCTTCAAAGGCATCAGATGACAGTGTAGAAGAAAACCCTGAAGAGGGTGAAAGTTTGCAAGCGTAATTTTATTTGCTTTCTTTTTGATTTGTAATTGTTGGATATGATACATATGACTCCCACAATCATGGTGCAATGGCTACATGAGCTGCAAGTGCTGGAGCTGCTATATGATTGGGTTTGTGCACCAACTTTCAGACGAGACGACGCTGTCAACGGATTGAGTTATTTGTTTCGGCAATTGAGTTAAGATGCTGTGAACATCAGCATTAAACATGTAAAGCGTGTCATCCGCTGCTACTAGCATGCCATTTCTTACTGAATTAAGGGTCAATGAAATTTTTATAACTAAAATATCATTTGGATCTGAAAAATATATAACGATCAATTGAATAGCTCAAGATGTGAACTTTCTGATTACTGTCATTTATGTAACTGCACGTCTAAACATTTAAGATTATTCAAATTGCATACTACATTTTGAAATTTTTACATATTTTTTAAAATAGGTTAACCTGCTTGGTGTTGTTCAAGTATAAGCAGTCAACTGACAACATTAGTTGACTCACCACACTTTTTGCTTTTTCTAAAGATCTTAGATTTGTGTCAAATGGCATCATTGTACTTTTGGGGTTTTCCCTAAGTTTATTTTTATTTAAATATTTTTTAGTTTTGTCAAAAATATTTGATGATATTAGAGATTTTGGTTTCATGACAAATGGATATTGTACTCCTAGGTTGCTTGAGTTTGTATATATTTGTCTGTTTATTATTTTGAGCGGTCGAACACTTTTTTACCAAATATTTTGTTTGGCCAAAAATACTTGATAACCCTAGACTGAATAGGAATCATTGCACTCTGGTTTCCTTGAATTTGTCTGTGTCTATTTTTCTTAATTTTGATCACTATAGGACAGTTAAATACTTTTTACCAAAGGCATTTGAGAGTTTTTAGTCTATTGTCCAATCAATTAGATGTGAATCAATCGACTAGATGTGATTCTAGATGACTAGTTACAATAAAAATCTTTGATCAAAAGTGTATGTGGTCCCAGCATATCATATAAAGACTATTTGCACCTCGGGGTTCCTTGAGTTCCATACTCATTTTTCTAGATTGTGAATTCTTTAGGATCACTAAACATTTTTGGTCAAAAATTCTTAATGATTCTAGAGGTCTTCATTCTTGCCAAATTGTTATTTTTGCATTCTTGAAATTTCTTGATTATTGCTATGATTTTATTTTCTTGATTGTGAGCTTTTATGGTTCTTAAACACTTTTGACCAAAGATATTTAACTAGTTGTTGGTGCAAGAGCACCATATAATTAAACCTGAATTTTAATGTTTATAATGGTTTAAAGTTGAGTTTTTATAGATTTGATATCTCTATTAAGTGTACAGGATTTA
>JBBPFP010980098.1:0-14116 GCA_037974795.1 Kaempferia galanga | reverse complement strand
TGGGTGTTTTGGGGGTTGAAAGTTTTTTTTTTTTTTTTTTTTTTTTTTGATATGAAAATAAAATATCTTTGATTCTTTGTTACAAACAGGATTTACAATAACTTTTTGAGTGATGTTTTCAATTTTAATTTTTCATGTCTGGTCTTAACGTTAACTAATTGTAGCATCTATCATCAAAACTTCTGTACTTGATAAGATTAAGGGAATGTTTGAGAGAGTTTTTGCTAATTTAAAAATGATTCTTATAGAGATTATTTTAAAGTTATTGAAAAGCTAAAATATGAAGTATTTAGAAATAGAAATTAATACAAGATAAAATTTGAGTGTTTGATAAATAATTACTTTCAAACTTAATTTTTAGTTAAATGACAACAAGAACCTTAAACTATATAGATTAATCATTTTTAATTATCTAAATATAATTTTGATATACCATCAATTTTAGACCATAAGCAAAAAACAGAAGCAGAAAAAAAAAACAAATTCTTACTTAGCTTTTGAGTAAAAGTTATAGAAGCTGAAGCACATTAGAAGCTGAAGCACATTCACAAACACTCAAAAGTACTTCCATGCAACTAGAATCTAAGAAGTGCTTAGTAGAAACTCTACCAAACACTCCCTAAGACTGCTATTGATTATAAACATAGGAAATAAGTATAAATGTTACATCTTTTAATTTCTTGCTCGCAAAGTTGCTATGCTATGGAGTTTTATCACTCAACTCTTTAATTGTTCCGCAAATAGGTAGTTGAAGTTCGTGGAAAAGTTGATAATATTGGCTTTGAATTGAATAGCCTGCAACAACTGCTTGAGCAATTTGCCCACTTCTGTTTAGCTAGCAGTTCCCTTTTAATGATTACATAATTTTCTAAACATGAATGGGAGGGTGAGTTCCATCAGAGACAAGCAGGTGAGCAATTTGAAATAGTTGTGCTTTAGTCGTTCTTCAAAAGCTTATCTTTTGTTTCCTGTTATGACCAAATAAATACAGTATCTGCATGCTATTCAGACCGTTTTGATTGTTTCTGCGATTAAAGAATTTTGCCTGTGCTGGCATTATGTATGTACCTCTGCCAGTTTGTAGAAGGAAAAGGTGGGAAAATGTCAGATTTCTTGATGGTAAGATGGTGACGATTACATCAATTTGCGAGGGTCAGTTGTAATTTATAGTTGTGTTTGAAACAACAATTAGAAGCCGTCGTTGTGACCGGTGTGTCTGATGAATTCAAATAGTTATGTGAATTCTCTTCTCGAAAATGGGCACTTGAGGTCGGCCTTGTCTTCTCTCGTGCAATAGATCAGTGCTAATTATCTTCCACCGGTGGTTCCAATCTGTCCATAACAATGGAGAGAAATCAATCAAGGTTTTTTCCCCTTCTCACACTTAAGATTTAGTTTTTTCCTGGCAACCCAAAGAAGTTGGTGGATTCACATCACTCGGAGTTACATCAGCATTACCAAATCGATTGTGGTGTGGTCATTACATCAGGCACAAATTACGTGATCTCCAGTTGGAACAAGATAACAAAAATGATCCAATGGCATTACCAAATACATGAAGATAACAACAGCATACAATTCAATACTCTAACGATGGCCGGCGGTAACAAGCAACAGTTAAATAGAAAGCAAGATCAGTAGCGGCCATGCCTGAAGAGTGTAAAATGCTCTGCATCCCAATGATTAAGAACACTGCAAGAATAAATAAAAGGAAAAATAGTAATTCTTTGCCACTTCAAGATGCAGATAGCGAGAACAATATAAGACGTGGACTTACCGAAATCATTTAGAACGTAGCTAGGGGTGATCCAGCCGTTGTGAAATAGGAAGCAAGATCGATGTTCAGGTCAGCATACATGCTCAAGAAAGGATGTGCCTGGGTTGTTCAGAACAAATGATGAGATCAAGGGAAAACCGTTCTGCCTCTCTGTAAAGCAAAAGAAAAATGAAATAATATGTGACCAGGACGTACCAAGAGCGCCTGTGCAGGTTTTCTATCCTTGGGATTTTTCTGTAAACTGAAACCAAAGTTGCAAATGAGTTATATCGTTGAGAAAATATTAACAATCAATTAAGAAGGAACAAGTCCATGTGGAAAAGAAATAGAAAATTATTTAATTCTTATATTTTTTTTCTATGTTTAGAAATATTGAACAAAGTTTCAAAATTATCGAAATATTGTGTGAATTTACAAGCCCTATTCTTTTATCTTCCAAAATCTAATATTGCTAAAACAATCTCCAAATTTAAAAATTATCCCTTGCATGTTTCATAAATTAGTTGGATTTATCGAGGCTGAAGTAAAATAACCCTTGCATCTTTCATAAATTAGTTTTATGGCATCTGCTATAGGTTGGAACTTAAATGATAAGATGTAGATTTAAGACCATAGAAAAAAAAAGAGATATTTACCAGACGTGCTCATAACCTCTAGTATCTTTGACACACCATAAAAATTTGTCATACAAATGATGGTAGCATCCTCATGAATTAAAGATGAGATGGGCTGAGCTGAATTTTTTGAGATTTAGTAGTAGTCTTCTATTGAAGCAAGTGCAGATATTTCTCAAATGATATATCAAAAGGTCTACTAGCTTGAATATGATCGTGAAAATTTTTCTTGGGTGTACCAATAACGATGATTTGAAGAGGAATTTCCATTAAACTTGGAGAAGCCACAAATACTTTTCAAAGGTTCTTTTAATAACCTTTGTTTTTTCTAGTATTCCTGAGTGAGAAATGTTGTAACTTCTCAATGTTACCCAAGCAAATGTAATTAACAAAACCCATAATATGCATTTGAAGATAAACAAAGTATACTTTTTCTGAAACCATAGTAGCACAAATAGACCTGCAAGTCAAGTTTGCTTCTGACCATTATTTCAACTAGATCATAATAAGATATACTAGATGGTTAAGTGCAGATCATGAATAATTAGATTTTGGTAATACTCCACCAAGAAATTACTTTCACCAATGAAAAAAATGTAAAGCAAAGTTTAAAATGTTAAAGCAGTTGCCTAATGGAACCACAAAATTTGACCACCAAATATCCAATTATAACTAATTTCAAGTTATGATTCAACCAAACATCAATTTGAGAAAGAAGCAAACAACAAAAATTATTTAGCATTAAAAGCTACGTTATCCAACATAGAACATTTAAAACCTGAAGTTCAAAAGCATATGTCAGACTTATTAAGGTACCATCCTTACCATTCAGAAATAAATGAGGTGAACTCTGCTGAAAACTGATCAGAAGGTGCAAAGGGTGGGGGGCGTTCAACCACTTCTTCAAGAAGTTCATAGAAGCTATCACGAGGTGGATAAGGAAATTGGCCCGTAGCACATTCCAGCATAACAAGACCCAAACTCCAAATGTCACTTACAGGACCATGTTTTTGACCAGTAATTCTTTCAGGCTGTCAAGGCAAATGTGCCAGTGTGAATGCAGACAAAAGCTTTAGATATTCAGTCCACCAGAGTGTTAAAAGAGCATAACTAGACAAAAAATATAGAACTTATGGATACTTACAGACATGTAATTGTATGTACCAGTAAAGGTGTCACGCTGACCCGAGGAGCTTGCAATTATCGCACTAACACCAAAATCAGATATTTTGACTTCTCCTGTATGATTGATCAAAATGTTTGATGGTTTCAAATCACGATGGATAATGTGCTTTTCATGATGCAGATAAATCAAGCCATTTAGCACCTGCAGGAATAAATTACTTTACTCAGAGATGATTTCCTCCCCATATAATCGCAAATGATAACTTGTGAAGACAATGAGCACTGGCCTGGTTACAGATTGCAGCAAGATATGGCTCCGGAATTGTTCTTACACTCTTCAGAAAATCTAAAAGTGAACCACCGTCCATGTACTCCAGAACTATAGAGATAACGCCATTATCATAGAAACATTGATAGCATTGGACAACAAAGGGGCATTGGGTTGCTAGGCTTATCCTAAGTTCCTGAGCAATCTGTTTTCGTATGTCTTCTTGAATGTTCATCTGTATAACCTGGATGTTAAAAGTCATATTAAGAACTTCTGAATATAGAGTAGGTTTGGCACACAACCATAGAACATCATCATGTGTTTCATTTGAATGCTAGGTAGGAAAGCTGTGTGTTGCATTTGAATGTTATTTAGGAAACTAATGAAAATTTTTAACTGAAAAGAAACACAAATAATAAAATATGGACTGATGAATGAAAATTTGTGAATCATGTGAAGATTCGATGAGAGTGAAAACCTAATATCTTGACACAAGCAATTATCGTACTGTTCCCATGTGCAAATTGATGATGATCTGTCTTCAACTCACGAAGTTCGACAATATTGAAGCATGTTTGATATGCAAACATTCCTTTGATTGGTTTAACATAAGCCAAAGGATGGAGAAAACTTGAGCTTTGACAGAATATTAGGTACATATTTAAATGGTCATGCATCTTTCTCCAAAAGAGTACCTATAGGTATCCAAATATTCTTTATAAAAAAAACAAAAGATAGCAAACTATTATTTTTTGTGTTCATCATTTTTTCAATGAAATGCTGAAAAGAAAATTACTAATTTAAAAATTAACATAGATAACTTATCTAATAAACAAGAATATCTACCGAAATAAACTTTTATATAATCTCAAAATTTTGAATTTTAAATTTCTAATTTTCATTACTTGGTTAAGCATTATTTAGAAAGTTACAATTACAACAAATTACCTCTTAGTCCCTTAATTATACTTGTTTCTTTCCAGTCCTTAAGATATTTACCTCAATTGTCAGACTTCGATTTTTTTTTTTTTTTTAATGCTTGCAGATTTAGTACAAAATACATTAAAAATGCAGTCATGTCATCAGATTAAATATTTCAAGCACTGGGATTATAGTTGGATTATTTAAAGAAAGAGAAATATGATAGTAGAGTCAAATTTAGCAACATTGGGATTAATTGTAGTAGCTACACGTGAGTAATGGTTTTATACACATCAACATTTTGGAAGGGTTGAATTTCCTGTCAATTTGTAGATCTATTCAACCACATTTTATCAATGATTAATCTTTACAATCATTTTGCAAAAGACCAAGCTTGCTAATAACAAGTGTATCATTCAGGTCAGCCTTACAATAGGGATGTTTGCTGAATGAAGACACCAACAAATTGAATTCTAAGAGATTGATTGAGAAAACAACAATTTCAATTTCTTGTTCATATCATTTCATTGACCAGTAGATTTAGTAGTGTTTATTCTTTTTATCCTATTAACAAATGAAAATTTTAAAGCCTTGAAACCAATTTGTAGAGCAAAATATTTGAATTGATTGTTGGCGGCCAGAATCTCAAGGCTATGCTTTCAGATGTAGGAGATAACTGATGCAGTCTGAATCAGGAAATTATCATCATCATTAAACTCTATGTGTTTGAATTATATGTGATCAGCTACATGATCATGATCAGGAAATACTGTACTAAAATACAGACAAATATCAAGGCTCTTTTTTGCCTAATTTTCAACCAAAAGAACTTAAACTTAAGATGCATAGATAAAGAAGCAACGTGATAATACTCCAAGCCAGAGTTCACAAAAGAGTAGCAATCTGAAACAAAAGGGACAATGATTAAAAATTATCATTTTTTTTACAAAAGGAAGGCAAGCTGCAACCTTATTATATTAATATATTATCATGGAATGTATAGTGTATGTAGATATAATAAGAGAGGTCATTTAGTGTCTCATATACACTGCCAAGTAACAACACAGTTGCACAAACTTAGCTATATAATCTCTCCAAAAAGACGGCATCATTGCCAACCACTTGAAATACTAGAGGAAAGTTTTCAGTGTCATATATGACAACAGTAAAAGTGAAAATAAATTCTTCAATGATCAGAATCATAATATAAACATACCCAATATTAGAATGTATAGGAATCTGATGTTATACCTTAAGAGCAAAAAATTGGCTGGTCCACTTGTGACGAACAAGCTGAACAATTCCACCACTACCCTTTCCAACTACTTTAACTGCATCCAAGTCATCCAAACTCAATGTATTATCCAATGGTTTGATAAGAGGTGGCTGCATTACAATGCAAGAAATACTGTGAGACAACTACAGATTAAGGAACCAATTGTATACAGAAACTTTAAGTACTTAATTATGAACATGCAAAAAAAGGCTAACAATTGACATGTATTACCATGTAGCAGAAGACTATACCATCTACTTGGTGCAATGTAATTCCTTGATTAGACTCAATGGACCGGGATGGGAGCAAAAATAGTATGATACTGCATAGTTCCATTATGTCTACATTATTAGATTAGTAGCCCAATCAGACGGTATTAACTATCCAATATCCACCAAGTTATAAACTGATGGATCTCTCATTACTTCTTACACTCTCTCTTCCACTTTCTTCTACCTTCTTTCTCTTCCACTTTATTCTACCTTCTTTCTCCACTAATCGTCTCTGAAACTGTCCAATGGCTTCCATGAGGCTAGCAAGTAATGAACATGAGTCAACTAACCATTTGAAAGTCATCTAAAGAAGTATTTGATAGGCCGACTTCAGCACAGTTATGTAACAAGGAGAAACAGAGCCAACAAACAGCAACATGATTTAGGTGGTTACGAGCATATAAAGGTTTTTTTTTATTTGAAATGCAGAGGGAGCTTTCATACAAGCATATAAAAGGTTATGAGTATAGATTAGGGATTAATATAACTAAAAGAAAATTGACCTTATGGACTATTAAAACTCCAAAGGGGTACATGACAATTAACAGTAATTTTACCTTAATAGTCTATACAGAGCTTGCAGACAAGATCAATGTAATAAATAAAGAGGCATCAGTTCCTAGATAACTAATATTCAAATCAGACATCCAAAACTGTCACTAGAAATTCCTGATACGACATCTCGACATTTCATAGAAATTAGAGAACACCTTCAAATCATAGCTTCTCAATGGCGTACGGCATTGCTATTCCCAAACTTTCATTTTCTTTTTCATTCCGTTCCTTTTCAATTTTCCACCCTCAAAAAAAATGAAAAAAAGAAGAATACAAAGGGAAAATTTACCCCTCCTTCTTCGCTTTGAGAGACGATCCGAAGTCCATCTTTATTGACGAGAAGATTCCCATCTTTGAAAGTGCCACTCTGTGTCCTACACTCCAAGCAAAAAATTGAGCTAGTAACCGAAAGATCAACGATCGCAAATGAAAAGAAAGAACAAATCACAGATGGAAAAGATGATCGTTTACAGAAATTTTCCAATAGACTCCTCTTGACGAGGGAGGGAAAGCTTGAGCTTCAGATTTCCAGGCCCCGTCTTCTTCATTGGTATCGGCTCCACTCCTCCCCTTTATTCCTCTTCTTCTACTCTTTCTTCCACCGCAACGACAACCAGAAGAAATGCCGGTTCAGATCGAACGATGCTTGAGCCTCTCGTCCAAGGGCGGAGCAGAGATCCCGACGCGTCACAACGAGCTAGACATATCGACTTCCAAAAGAGAAAAGTCTACCGCAGTATAAAATGGTCGACTAAAGTAGGGAGGTAACAATTTCATCTCGGCTCCCATAACTTTTATTCATTTTTCAAAACACCTTCAAATTTTCAGAATCTTCATCTTATATTTGTATGCATCATTACCTCCTTCTATAATTTACATGGAAACTAGAAACTTAAAAAAAGTCCACTAATTTCAAATATTAGGCACAAAGTTGAATTGAAATCAAAGATAAGCCCTTAAAAAAGTGTGTGCTCGATGCTATACTCATGGGGCCCATATAGAATTCCAAAGTCTTCTAGAAGTTTGTTGGGTCTTATCCAAAGCAAGCATTTGTGAATATTTCTTAAGTATTGTAATTAAGCAATCTAATGAAATTATTTTTGAAATTACATATATTGTTATCTCATATCATTGTATGATTATAATAAAATTAGTAATTAATTTTTAAGGAAGTAGCATTATTAAATACGATTAGTGTGAATGATGGAAGTTTATGTAAAATATATGTATATAAACCGCCGTCCGCCGGAAGTTTCGAAGCGTGGATGTGATTTTGAGATTTTCAGTCAATTTCTGGCGGTGCGACTCTTCTTCAAGCCTCAATCTCAACCACACGCAGACCGACGGTGCACCCCTTCCTCCGCCTCCTCTTCCTCCTCCGTCGAACAGTGCACACCGCGCCGCTGGATGATAGCGACCGGCCGAGATTCAGAGGCGGCGATAGCGGTGGCTGTGTGCGGCGGACGGCGTAGCCGCCGTGCTGTCCGCTGGGCTGCCGACCACCTCGTACCCTACGCCTGCCGCGTCGTCCTGGTCCATGTCATCCCCGCCATCTCCTCCATCCCCTCTCCTTGTAAACCCCGCCTTCTTCCTTCCTTAAAACCCTAAAAATGTGGGTTTTAAGTCTTTTATGCTGCTTTTGCAGCGGGGGAACTTGTTCCGGTGGACCTCGTAGGGAGGGACGTGGTGGAGATGTACGTTCAGGATCAGAAATCGAAAGCCCAGCGAGTGTTCTTCGAGTTCAGAAGGTTTTGCGGCACTAGAAATGTGACTGTTACCTCGCTTCCCTGTGTTTCCTTTCCTTTGCGCGTTCCACTATTGGAATTGGGAAAGTTTGTTTAAAAATTGGACCTTTTTCTGTAGATTGATACGATTGTCTTGGAAGGAAAAGATCCTGCTTCTGTCCTACTGAAATTTGTGTCAGAATCGGGAACTAGGAACCTGGTTTTGGGATCTTCGTCAAATTGGCTAAGAAGGTCTATTTCTTTTCTGTTACACACGGCTTATGATTCTTCTAAAATCTATACTCAGTTGTTATAGGTTGTTTTATGTCAGTTCTTACTGATTGCAACTTCTTAGGATATTAAAAGGTCCGGATGTGCCAAAGACAATCCTGAAATACTCGTCCAATTTCTGCAACATTTTCATCGTGTCACGAAGCAAGCTCATTATTAAATTTGCAGATCGATTAGTCTCAGATGGTATGTTTAAAATCCTGTCAATGAAACTATACTTCATGTTGTGCATCATTCTTGACATATTGTTTCTTGCAGATCCTACATGTAGCTCCCATATAGAAACTATCAGCCGCAAATTACTTGGTCGAGGAGGTTGCGATAGGAATTCTCTTCTTGATGCTTAATCTTGTTTGTATATATTGGAAATTGGTACTAATCCCTTACTACCTTTGTTAACAGGAGTTGGCTCACACTCTTATACTTGGAGCGAACAGAAGTCACTTGTCAGTACATATTCTGAAACTACTCAATTTAGTGCAGTACATGAAGGAGAACAAAGTAACAAAGTACTATCAGTTCCAACCCGCAAGAAATATGGTTTTCTGGCATCTATTAAACGCATACATTTGACAGTCTTCCGAACAACGAAAAAGGTTCTCTTTCTATCAGAGTATCCATTTTAGCTTCTATGACTATCACTAATGAATTTTGCTTACTGACTAGTTTGTAAATGTTTTATCCAATAATGGGTTTTCGTATAAAACAATCTTCAGAGTGAACCTTTGCCTGGAGTATCAAAGTTAAAGAAAGAGTTACAAGACACTATCGCTAAGTATCATCAAGTTTGTGATGATTTGGTTGATGCAAAGATGAAGGTTGGAGGTTTTTCATTGATATTTTTAATGAAAGATTGAATTATATAATGAGTCTCTCATATAAAAAAAAAACATATTGCTTACTTTATTCTGGTGTAGGCTTATCTTAGTTTTGATCGATAAATGGACATCTAGCCCTTGCAACTCTGGCAATTTGGATGTATCATTATACTTATTCAATTTTGTTAGGATGTTTTGGCTTTTTCTGAAGGGATATGCACTCCATTATTCCTTTTCCATCAATCCACATATATTTTCTTCTTCAAACCATTTTGTTCGTTCTTTCTAATTGTTTATCTTTTATAGATGAATGTGATGTGTTTGGTTTTTTTTAGAGGGATATGTAATTAACTATTGCTTTTCCATCTATTCATATACTTTATTGCCTCTAAACCATTCAACACATTCTTTATGCAGGTTCATTTACTTTCTGCTGAATGCTCTGAAGATGAAAAGAAACTAAAGGATGCATCGGAGAGAGAGGAAGCTTTGAAAGGGATTGCTGCAGAAGAAAGAGATGAGCATTTGGAAGCAGTGAAAGAAGTTGAGGAAGTGAAGCAATTTAGTTCACATATGCAAGAGGCCATAGAAAGACAGAAAGCAGTAGGACTAGCTGGCAAAGTGTCGTTCGAAAAATCCGAAATAATAGATGCTTATTTCTTAAATAGCAATTGGTGCCGAAGATATTCAAAGGATGAAATAGAATATGCCACTGATAACTTCTCCGAAACCAAGAAAATAGGAGAGGGAAGCTGTGGCAGTGTCTACAAGTGCACCCTTGATCATACCCCTGTGGCCGTTAAGGTTCTTCTTCAAAATGCACAAGACAAGAAAGAGCAGTTTCTTAGAGAGGTAAATTTCAATCATGAAATGCATATCAACTATCAGCTAGAGATGATAAACAAAACCTGTCTCAATCTTCTGCAGGTAGAAATTCTTAGCCAACTACATCATCCTCACATGCTTTTGCTGCTTGGAGTCTGCCTTGAGAATGCTTGTCTTGTGTATGAATACATGGAAAATGGAAGCCTTGAAGATCAGCTTTTCGGTCATGGCAAGAAGCCACTTCCTTGTATTATTGGATTCCGGATTCTTTATGAAGTAGCTTGTGGCCTTGCTTTTCTACATGGTAACAAACCTGAGCCTATAGTTCACCGTGATCTTAAACCAGGGAACATTTTGTTGGATAGAAACTATGTGAGCAAGATTGGAGATGTCGGACTAGCTAAACTCCTCTATGATGTCGTGCCTGATGGACTCACTGAATACAAAGAAACTATTCTTGCTGGAACATTCTTTTACATGGATCCTGAATACCAAAGAACCGGCACAATCCGCCCCAAGTCTGATATCTATGCCTGGGGTGTGATTGCACTTCAATTGCTGACCGGGAAGCATCCAACTGGATTGATAGTCAGTGTGGAAAATGCTATCAAACAAGGAACCTTCTCTAATGTACTCAACCCGTCAATCACAGATTGGGCCCTTACCGAGGCGGAGAGATTAGCTAAACTTGCTTTGCAGTGCACACAATTAAGGTGCAGGGATCGACCTGATCTCGATCTTGAGATTTTACCAGAGCTTGAAGATATATTGAACAAAGGGAATACTTATTCCAATCTGAAACAAAACAGCATTGATGTGCCAAAGCATTTTTTCTGTCCCATACTACGGGTATAACTCAAATCTCTCATTTAAATTCTCATGCATCTTTAACCTATCCTTTTTCAGTTTTCAGTAGAAATGTTTGCCATCTCTACACAGGAGGTGATGGTCGACCCCTATGTCGCCGCTGATGGTTATACGTACGAATACAGAGCTATCAAAGCATGGCTTGAGAAATGTGATACATCTCCCGTGACTGAACTTAGGTTTTCACACAGGTCCATAATCCCTAATCTCTCATTGCGTTCTGCCATACAAGAATGGAAGTTAGCTTTCTCACCTCTTTGAATCAAGTAGAGTGTGTTTGAATGTGGACTTTTTTATTTATACAAAAAAGAAAATATATGTAGTGTAAATAGTTTGTCAATATAAAAAAGGAGAAAAAGTATTTGATTTTGAAATTATTTGTCTTGTTTAAATTTCAGAATAAGACTGTATGCTCCAAATGTGCATAGTAAGAAATGGAAATACAGTCTAAGCTTGATTTTTGTATGTTTGTGCACACAAATGAACTGAAATTATCTTTCATATTTTATTGTTGATACAGATAATGTGTTTAATTATGGGCCTTGGGCTCGAGCTCAATTTTTTATTTTATTATTATTTTTTAATAAATTTTCCTATTGTATATTATATATTATAAAAATATATATTGTTACAGGCTCGTTAGCCAATAATAATTAGGCCCGAGCTCAAATCGATTTCTAATCAAGCCAGATTGTGCTCGTTCGAGCTTTCAATCAACTTCAAGCTTGAGTTGAGTTTTGACCAAGCGGCTCATGAGCGGTTTAACTCATTTGTACCCCTAATAGTAAATAAATAAATTTCAGCTCATATACAATCTTAGATATCTAATAAGTTAACAAGATTAACATATTGGAGCAATGGTGGCTTTCAATCTACATCAGTAACATATATTGGGCAATCCTTGCTGGATATGAAGATGCAAAGGAAAATAAAGGAAAAAATCCTTAGAAAAAAGTGAGCAGAGGAAGACACTAAACGATTTAAAAGGTAATAAAATTTTGATCAACATTGGTGAATTTTTAGAGGAAAGTGGACGACTATCACAAGAAATTAAGCCTTACAAGACTAGGGGCCCCAATTGGTTAAGGATGATCAAACTAATGAATTCAGAGAACTACAACTCGAGAAAGATCATGAAGATGAAAGAAACTACAGTAGAAATATGACCAACACTCTTTCAAATCTTAACGGCATATTATATAATTCAGATGCAATAACAAAAGTCACTTCAAAGGAGAAAGTTCAAGTGTCGATGTCCAAAAACTAAAAATAAGAAACACACACAAATCCAATCAATTTTTCATCCTAATTGTAGACGAATTTTTCAATATTCAATCACGTTTTACACAAGGACAAATTAAATATGTGAGATCCTCTAAACAAGCGATCATCTCAACCACTCTTACATAATAATTTTTCCCTATCCAAGTTTAAATTTCTTGGTCCATAATTGTGTGGATCGGGAGATGATCTACATATAAAGTGTGGCCAGATTTTCGACCGCAATTGCTTACGGTCTGTCGACAGTCGGGTTCACCCACGCATCTAGGTTGTAGTTTTGATCGGGGCGGTCGGAGGCCACCCGGAGGCTGTCGGAGGTGGGAGAGTGGTCGGGTTGCCAGTCGTCAAGGGGGGCTACCTCCGAGCGGCCTTCAGCTGTCCGTCCTGATTCAAACTATAACTTAGATGAATGGGTAAATTCATTTTTGACCTGGACCCTCCTTTGATCCACAACCACCTCATTTTGGAGCACTTAATCTTGATATGCTTAATTAAACATCAAGCCATGTGACTAATAAAATATAATTTTTATTAAAAACTCTAAGGCATGCATCAGTGCCAAGTAAATGTGTGGTATTTCGATGGATTTAGAATTTTAGTTGTGATTTTTTTCCTTCTTCTGATTGTTTTTATATGTCACATGCATAGTTACTAAAAAAAATTATCATAAATTGATTTATAAGCCAACTTATGAACATCTTTCAATAGTTTTTTATAGTACAATCTAAACATGTGTAGAGGCACCCATATTTAACTTGAGAGGGGCGTTTTAAGTTGAACATTTGAACTTTCAAATGTCCATCAAATTCAAGGTTCTCTTGATGGCACTAATTTGAGCATTTCGAGGTGAAAGCTATTGTATATAATTTTACATAACATGAGTTATGCAAATCATTTTTTAAATAAGTTAAATCACAATGAAATATTTAAAAATAGCAAGGGTGTTTGTTTTATTAAAACGCTTAATTTTTTAAAATTGCCATGTATTTAACATCGGTATAAAAAAGTTTACCCGATAAGATTTCCTTTTTAAAAAAATTTAATGACACACTACCTCACTTTTCTAAAATTATTTTTGCCATCTAAAAAAATAATATATTTTTGATATGGTGCACATTTAAATTTTGATCATATTAAATAATCAATACAAATTATGTTACACATTTTAAATAACCGGGTTGGTAGTAGTTTATTTTGATAAACAGGGGCATGAACGTATAATGGAATAAGCCAAAAACAAAGACTTTTTGGATAAATACCCAAATAAATAAATATGGATAAAAAATTGAAAGGCATCCCTAAGTCGATGGTGGCTTCGACCCGATAGACAAAATTCTCTAGTCTGTAATTCCTGATCTCTTTCTAGTCTATATCAAGAAGACCATTAGATCAGATCAATAATCTATATATTGATTCTTCCTGATCTAATTTAATGGTCACTTCTTATATAGATCAGGAAAAAATCAAAAATTACGAATCAGAAATCCTTGCTCTGTCAGTCC
>JBBPFP010979992.1:0-14117 GCA_037974795.1 Kaempferia galanga | reverse complement strand
GAAAACAAGAAATTGAATATAACATAAATTTTTATATACCATATTGCAAATGCACCAAAATATTTACTACTAAAATAATTATGTTAACGATTCTGTGTGATTATTTTGTATTTTAATTATAAGGGTAAAATGAAATTTTTGATTGATTCTCAATCCATAATTTAAGCCAATCCAAGCACTATTAATGGGAATAATATCCATTTTAGTATTTATACCAAGCACCATCAATCATTTCCATTGCCATTAACTCCTCAATCAAAACTCATTACTATTCCCATTACCAAATATATACCAAGCTCCCCCGACCATAGATAGGATGAGTTATGTGAAATTTGAATACCCGAATTATACCCAAAAAAATTTACAGGAGGCTATTTTAGAAATTAAATTATAAATGGAGGGGTGTTTTGATAAATTTCGAAAGAAAGAGTTACCTTTTGATTTTTTTTTTTTCCCCTTATTTTTAGACATTCTCCATGTTTTGTGTTCCTTCTATTTTATTTCTCTTTGCTTGGCCTTTGTTTCCGGTGGCTCTAGGGTTTGGCTGGAAGCAGGAAGCTCAGGGGGATTCATTAACCGGAAGGGATATTGTCCGAGGCGGTGGTTGAGGTCGTAGGGTATTTTTGCCGCTGGGGGAGATTTTGGCGATCGAGAGGGGCTGATTCGGTGTCTCGTGGAACCATGTCGCAGACCAACTGGGAAGCCGACAAGATGTGAGCTTTCTGTAGTTTTGGCTGTAGTTCTCGGCGATTTGATCGATTTTAGGGGTTTGTAGGCGGTGCTGCAGTTTGTGTTCTTACCTTTGAGCTGGTCTTTGCTAGGGTTTTGAGCAACTTGTTATATTTCGGTTATGTTCTGAGAAAAAGAAAGTTTTTTTTTCTATCTGAACTTCTCTCTGTTGATTTTATGGCTTTGGTTAGTTACTTTTTAGTCCAAAAATGTGGATTTTTTAGATCGTTCCTTTTGCCTAGTTTGAGTAACTGGTTTTCTGTTTCTTTTAGTTCCTTTTGAGTTTATTTTTTTGTTGAGTATGAAAAATGGCACCTTTGCTGATATTGGAGTCACTTACTGTGATGTCGAGACCAGGTTGGATGTGTACATTTATGATTATTTGGTGAAGAGGAACTTGCAGGCAACTGCTAAGGCTTTTCAAGCTGAAGCCAAGGTGTCGTCTGATCCAGTGGGTAGGTTGCAATTTGTTATATGGTGTTTCTGTATATGGTTCGAGCTTATCCAAGAAATTGAACTGACTTTTGTCACAGCTATTGATGCTCCCGGTGGGTTTCTATTCGAGTGGTGGTCTGTTTTTTGGGATATATTTATTGCTAGGACAAACGAAAAGCACTCAGATGCTGCTGCCTCATACATAGAGGTGAGGTTCTCTGTTGCAAAACATTATGCTTTTGATGTTAGCTCTCTCTTCGTGCCAATGAGTTGCTACCTATACTAGTCACAAATCAGGAACATACTTACTACCTATAATGTATGGCAATACATTATGATTTTTTAATTTTTTTTGGCAAAGAGAAAGCCTTATGTTGAGAACCTATGATGCTCTACAAACGAACTTTGATGATAAGTTTTCTTCAACCATCATTTTACTAGCATAAAAACTTTGGTCCTTGAATTTATCTGAACAAAGAAGAAAGGTACATGCGGCTGTCTTCAGTGTCTGGAATTTGGCATGCATAATTATACTTGGATTGCACTATTTATTAGCATAGTTTAACTTTTACCATGGGACCATTGTTGCTGTTGCTCTTCAATTGGAAGATCTCAGTCATGTTCTTCCATGACCTTGCAACAGTGCAGCAGCAACAAAGCTAATGCATCTCAGTGATAGGAGCAACAAAAACAAAAGTAAAAGTTTATTGGGATCAATTTACACACCTAATTTGTAGAAAATAAATGATTTGAGAAAGATCTTACAGCTTGGAGTATCTACTAGCTCTGAAACTTGACACATGAATGCATTTGTTTGTGATATACTGGTCCTATGATAAGTTATCTATGCCTTTTTGAGTCTGAACACTGATGTTGAATTTTATGCTAGACTCAACTTTTAAAAGCAAGAGAGCAGCAACAGCAGCAACAACAGCAACCATCTCAACAACAGCAGCAACAGCAGCAACAACAACAACATATGCAAATTCAGCAACTGTTGTTACAGAGGCAGGCACAGCAGCAACAGCAGCAACAACAACAACCACAGCGCAGAGAGGGAGCTCAGCTTTTAAATGGCAATGCTGGTGGACTTGTTACCCAAGATTCTTTGATGCGCCAGAATCCTGGAACTGCAAATGCATTAGCCACAAAATTGTATGAGGAACGGCTAAAGTCGCCCCTGCAACGAGATTCCTTAGACGAAGCTTCAGTTAAAGTACTACTGACATAACACTATTTTACCCTAACATTGTGTAGTCTGCCAAATATAGTATTTGATTCAATTGATCACTCATCTTCTCCATTCAGAGGTTTGGTGATAATGTGAGCCAGGTCATGGATCCAAACCATGCATCCATGCTGAAGTCAGCTGCAGCTCCAGCACAGCCTTCAGGGTATGCTTGGTTGACATGGCTGACAGTATTTGCCTCTAGCATTTCATTTTTTGTGACAGTTTTATAACATGCATATCTATGTAACATATGAACTCAAAAAGTAGAATCCAAAGCCTTCAAATATTGACTTATTGTTGTACATATGTTATTCAACTCATTCTGTTTTGGCATGTTTCTTGAACTAAATTGTATGTTATTATGCTTGTTCTTCTGACATTATGTATTCTAATATATCTTAAGGTCCCTGATCCAATGCTTTAAATACAGGCATGTTTTGCATGGGTCAGCTGGTGGTCTATCAGGGCCTCTTCAGCAGGTTCAGACTAGGAATCAGCAAGTTCCTGGGTCATCGCAGGTATGGTTTACTGAAATGTTGCTGTTTAATTATCTATTGTTTGTTCTATGATTGTATGCTTTACAGGAAATAAAGAGTGAGATTAATCCAATTTTGAATCCGAGAGCTGCTGGTCCTGATACTTCATTGATTGGAGTTCCAGGTAGCATCTGTTAGAAGTTTGAGTTCCTTAGGATTTTACTACTACTTTCTGTTATTATTTCTGATGCTATTGACCCAAGGAGAAATCATTATCTTACTTATGGATGGGTGAGGGCCAAGACATTTAGTGGCGGAAGTCAGTTTTCTTATTTGTTTAGCTTTTCACTTAATGATGCTAGCATTTGAGCAGACTCATTAACCTTTTATTCAGCAGACTGACCAACTCTTTGTGCTTTGTTAGCAGGACCCAATCAGGTTGGTAACAATCTGACTCTTAAAGGCTGGCCACTGACAGTGAGTATTAACTTTTGAAATTACTGAATTGGAAGATCCTAATTATCATTGTTTTTTTTTTTAATTTTTATTGTAAAAAGGTGTTCTAGTTTGCGAGATACTTGCAGTTACATTCTTTTGGTAGCTCAATATCCTGCCATGAACGTGAATTTCTTTCATTCTTTTGTTCTCTGTAGGAACTTTGATTTGGGCTTGGGAAGTATTGCTGGAAGCAAAATATCTTATGGTGCTTATTTCTTTGACATCTTATAGGGTCTTGATCAACTCCGTTCAGGACTTCTACAACAGCAAAAGTCATTTGTGCAGTCACCTCAATCTCTTCAGCAAATGCAATTTCTAAGTCCACATCAACATCAGCTACTTCTCCAGGCACAGCAAAATCTGAACTCATCAGCTGCTGCAGATATTGATAATAGAAGGCTAAGAATGCTTCTGAACAACAGGAACATAGTTCTAGGAAAGGATGGTCAGTCAAATGTTCTTAATGATGTCATACCCAATGTGGGTTCACCCATGCAATCTCCAAGTCCTCTAATGCCTCGCACCGATTCAGATTTATTAATGAAGGTTTGCAGTTTTTCCTTCATTCTATGATATTACATCATACTGGGCATTCCTTCTATGATATTATGTCATACTGCACACTCACAATTGCCTAACTATTTTTTCTATGCTTGTAATAGAAAATAGCTCAGTTGCAACCCCAACAACAACAAAGCAGCAGTCAGCAACAGCAGCTTCAACAACATGTCCTTTCAAGCCAACAGTCTCAAAATTCTAACCATCTGCTTCAAGAGAAACTTGCAGCAGTTAGTATGACTGTTGATGGTAGCATGTCAAATTCCTTTAGAGGGGCTGATCAGGTATTCTTTTACCTTATCTTTGTATTGAATCAAACTTCTGTTTTTGTTGCATTGTCATCATTAAGTTGCATTTTTTCCAACCATTTGGGGTTGGTTACACAAATCTTGTCCCTCTATTGAGCTCTATGTAAGTCTGTGTTACTAGCAAACGTTACTTTCTTTTCCTTTATAGCGAATCAGCGAAAAGTAAAACAAAATCAGCATTTAGTCTCTTATTTTCCCATAAGTTTTAGCAACTATTTGTTAATGAATTGTAGACTTCAAACAATCAAAGTGGCCGAAAACGGAAGCAGGCTGTTTCATCCTCTGGTCCTGCAAATAGCTCTGGAACGGCAAATACTGCTGGGCCTTCCCCAAGCTCTGCACCCTCGACGCCATCAACTCATACACCAGGAGATGTGATGTCAATGGCACAGTTGCAACACAATGGTGGTTCATCTAAGCCTCTGATGATGTTTGGTGATGGGACTGGTCCTTTGACATCTCCCACTAACCAATTGGTAATTATTAGGATTGTTTGTTGTTTAGTAACTAAAGCTATGCCATGAACTTGCACTATTGTATTTCTTAACTGGTACTTTTTCATGAGTTGTGGATAATGATTTTTCACTTGCAGGCTGACATGGATCGCTTTGTGGAAGATGCATCTTTGGATGATAATGTAGAATCCTTTCTGTCCCATGATGATACTGACCCAAGAGATGTTGTTGGTCGCTCTATGGATTCTGCAAAAGGTTCTTACCAAAAAATAAAGACTAAACTTTCCTGTTTTAAATGCATTGTCTCATATCAGTAATTGGCCTTTCAGGTTTCTCCTTTACTGAGATTGTAGCAGCTAGAGCAAGTACAAATAAAGTTGTTTGTTGCCACTTTTCATCAGATGGAAAACTCCTTGCAACTGGAGGACACGATAAAAAGGTGAAATATAATATGATGGCACACCAATTAATCATCACTCATAATGCAGCTTCCTTTTTTTTTTTTTGAAAAACTACCTTGCTGGATACTGATTAGTTATTGATTTTGTCATGCAGGCAGTTCTATGGCATGCTGACACTTTGAAGCTCAAATCTACACTAGAGGAACACTCCCTGCTGATTACTGATGTTCGGTTTAGTTCAAGCTTGCCTCGTCTAGCTACATCGTCATTTGACAAGACTGTGAGAGTGTGGGATGCTGATAATGTTAGTATTTATGGATTAACTTTAATTCCATTTCTTGTTTAAAAGCTTCTAATCATTTCAACATATTCATGACTACTTGATTCTACTGTTTGCATGCACCCATCTCATCTTGTATATAGCTTCTCTACCTCATCACTTGCAGGAGAGTTCATATATTTCTCCTGGCAGATACAAAGAATGTGGTACCTAACAATATTAGAGTTACCTATAAATAATTTATATTTGAGTTATCTAACACTAGAAAATACTGCTTCTAGGTTCCAATTAGATCTGTGTCACAATCTGCAAATAGCTCAATATCCAGAACTTTTTTTATTGACTTGGAAGAATCAAACTACTTCCTTGTCCTAATAATTAATCAGGATGAGATCATGAGATGAAGTACACATAGGCTACTCTATGAAGTTGTGCCAATTACCATCGCCATCTTTGTAGGTGTAGACTATGCATTATCTTATTCTTTGCCCGGGGATTTGCATGCCTTGGCAATTGACTATACTCTAGTTTGGACTATTCTTTCGCACTTAGCTGACCTGTACATCTGGTCCAGTTAAGAGCCCCCATTATGAGCATAAACTAGGTAACAAATGAGTAACATTTAGGTGTTTGAGTTTATCCTAAGGGCTTTTTATATATATATATCCAAATTGGGGATGTATTTGGGCATAAACAAACTGGTTTCTCTCCATGACAAGGCTAAAATGATTGCAAGTTCAGACTGAACATGTTGGATGATATTCTATCACTAATGGTATATTTTTGGCATATTTGATTGGGGCACTGGCCAGTTCATAGTGCTAGATTGTCTTTAATAATCAGTTAATCTTAAATATCCTTACCATCATCCTAGATAATTCTGATTTTGTTTAGGTAACTTTGCAGAGATGTGATATCTTTATCAGTTCTCGTAATATGGTAATGTTTTTGTTTACAATGATTGTAAACGAACTGTTCAATTTCATTGGAATTGTGGCATGAATTTATATGGGCGTTTTCTTCCTTTTAAGAAACAAACTTCCATTTATATGAACATAGCGACCAATAAATGCCCTAGTTAGATCATGTGAGATCACGATAAATACACACATTAATTAAGAAAAAGGGAGATCAAAGAAATTTGATCAAGAATGATAAAATAAGATAAAATTTCATGTACGGGCTGTGGAATGTGCTTTTTGTTGCTATGAAAGGAAGAGATTGTTTTTTGATGATAAGCAATAGTTGAACAGTAGGCTCAATTGCATGCCAGGAGTAGCTCTCTCCTGGCCCTAATTGGCAACATAGTACACAAAAATAGATACTATAACCTGCAAGGCAAGTGTTACTGACAATTTAAATGCCACACGTGTCCTTCAACTGGTTCTCTTACTGTGGTAATAGATTTTGGTTAATCCACTCTAACTGACAAGCAAATCAAATATTAAGTTCATGAGTTATATATAGGCTTATGCATTTTATAAGCACAGTTAGTCTTATCAAGCAGAGTGAGGTCAATCAGATTATTTATCTTGACAAAACCATGACTCTAATTTTTATCATCCAAAAGATCACAAGGGGTTACGATCTCAAAATCTTAGTTCATTTGTCCAGTAGTCAGAGATATACCACAACCAAATGTATTTTTCAATTTGAGAAGTATTAGTCTTCATGTATTGCTTCAAACATATCACCATTGTTGGGAACGATGGGTCTTTGCCCTTTTAAACACAATGCATTAATTTCTTACAAATGGACTCTATCATTCATCGATATTTATGTGAATGTACCCCATTGGTTGGACCAGTCAGGAACCTGAGAATTGCTACAAACAGAAAAGTGATTTGTTCACTATGATGCCTTGCATTGCTTCTGTGATTTTTCTTCATTGAACATTGGAATTTGCTATTCTAACAAACGACTTGTTATATGATTTATGATGGACAGCCAGGCTATTCACTTCGAACTTTTACCGGCCATTCCACATCTGTCATGTCTCTGGACTTTCATCCAAGTAAAGAGGATCTTATCTGTTCTTGTGATGGTGACGGTGAAATGCGTTTCTGGAGTATAAACAACGGTAATTGTGCCAGAGTTTTTAAGGTACACATAAGCAGTATTATGGCTTTTACGATTCGTAAGTGTACATCCTTCTAATTTTCAGCAAAACTATTGATTTCTGCGCGTTCAGGGTGGAACTACTCAAATGAGGTTTCAGCCCCGTCAGGGTAGGTACCTGGCTGTTGCTGCAGAAAGTACCATATGCGTTCTAGATGTTGAAACACAGTGTCGTAGGCAGACGCTGCAGGTTGGTTGTTGTATCTGAAATCATATGGATTTCGGTTTATCTATTAATGTGTCTGAACTTACTGGCTTATTGACATTGCGGTTCGACTGCAGGGGCATACAAAACACGTTGATTCCATCTGCTGGAACTCTTCGGGTGATCTTCTAGCGTCTGTCAGCGAGGACTCCGTCAGGGTTTGGTCTCTTGGTTTGGGAAGCGAAGGGGAATGCGTGCACGAGTTGAGTTGCAACGGAAGCAAGTTCCATTCATGTGTTTTTCACCCTAGCTATCCATCGCTGCTCGTAATTGGTTGTTACCAGGCAAGTTTTCTGTTTCGATATGGAATTTCTATTTCTTCAATTTCTGTCAACTGAGCGGTATTTTATGCTACCCCTTCTATGATGTTTGCAGCTCTAACCAAACCTCGATAGCATAGATTTTCTGCAAAAAAAAACATCATTCTTTGGAATTTAATTTGTTGTAACTGTAAGTTGTTGGCGGTTTGCAGTCGCTAGAAGTTTGGGACATGAAGGAGAACAAGACCATGACTCTTCCTGCTCATGAAGGTTTGATCGCAGCTTTGGCGGCTTCAAATGCAACTGGAGTGATTGCGTCTGCCAGCCACGATAAGTTTGTTAAGCTCTGGAAGTAGCCTTTTGTGAAGCAGAGAGGTAGTCAAATGCATTTGCTCGGAACACGACCGGCACGGGAAGGACTTTCGGTTGTAGTTTGTAGTGGCATGGAACATGTATTGTCTCGACATCTATATCTAAGTTAAATAGGGTTCTGTACTAACCGTGTGTTATGTTTCGGTGATCGGTTGCTGCTTTGTTCCGCCTAAAGACCAGTGTTTGTAACACCACAGAGAATTCGATTGGAGGGAAAGAAAGGAGGGGATGAATCCTTCCCCCTTGATATTTTGGGAAAACTGAAGGAAAAAAGTATGAGCTCGCAAGATCTGTTTAAACTCATTTACTCGATCTGATCTAGCGAGAAGGTGGTGACCTGAAAGTGGTGTAGAGGATGAGTTGCGGCAGATGTTGCCTTGTATCCATGTGACAACTCGAGGTCCGAGTCTTGAGGCATGCCCATGTCAGTGCCAATTGCAAAGAAAACAATAGTGGGTGGATGGGTGTTTTAGGCGGTTAGCTTGGCCGAGGGATGTAGTAGGGGGTGTCCTCTCGGTTCTCGTCTAACTAAACCATGGAATGTGATCCGAGTCATTGTTAGTATTGATCTCTCCTAATTGTAATTGAGTCTCTTAAAGCTAGTCCCATGTTGAGGGATGTAGTAAGGGGGTGTCTTCTTCACCCTTGTCTAATTAGAGCATCGAATGTAATCAGTCATTGTTAATATTGACCTCTCCTTGTGATCAAGTCTCTCGACGCTAGTCCCGTGTTGAGGGATGTAATAAGGGGTGCTCGCTATGTCCTCGCCTAATTAGAGCATGGAATGTGATTCGAGTCATTGTTGGTATTGATTTCTCCTTGTCTGAACGAAGTCTCGCGACACTAATCTCGTGTTGAGAGTTGTAGTAAGGGGTGCTCTCACCGTCCTCATCTAACCAGAGCATGGAATGTGATATGAGTCATTATTAGTATTGATCTCTCCTTGTGATCGAGTCTGTCGATATTAGTTGACTATGATATTTTGTGTTTTATTATATCCATTCATATATTTTAAATTAAAATCTCAATTTCTTAAATATATTTTATATTAATTAGATTTAAATTTTCCTAACAACAACTTTCAATAACTAGCACCAGTGGCAGAATAGTACCCTGCCACGGTACAGACCCGGGTTCGATTCCCGGCTGGTGCAGTCGTTTTTTGTCTATTAAAAAAAATAAACCTTTTCTCTCTGCTCCCGATTAACATTCATTTCGTATGAACTGCTTCAATTAAAAAAAAAATCCGAGAATGTAGGAAATATATATATACGCAATTTTTTATTAAAAAAAAATAAAAAATCTTAATACATTAGAAAGTAATATAGGAAGCATGTTGTGAAATTAGCGAGAGAGTTCAGTTAAATAGAAACAGAAACAATGCTAGAAGTTGAAATTGTGCATCAACTTGAGCATCTATAAAAACAAATAATATAAACTCGATTCCTCAATTTGAGGAAGCAATCTTTGATTTTTTTTTGTTAATTTTTACGGCGGCCGATTAGTCGCTCAAGGTCCGGCTCCTTCTAGCTCATACAACTGCCTTATGATCCTTTCCCTTTTCGCTTTCAAGGCATCAATCTTGGCATCGATATTCTCTACCATCTCCCTAAGCTTGGCTGGATCGCTTGTTCTCTCCTCCCCGCCTTCGATGTGCCCATGCCTCACATTCTCTTCGTCTGCCATCTACAAGAAAGAAAAGACGTTTTGCTTGTCTTGCAAATTAACAAGGAAAAAAGGAAGATACTGACCTTTAAACTCCAAAGGTATAGAACAGTTTTCCGGCAATGCTTCTCCTTGTGTATCGATGTATAATTTATAGGGGACTATATTGTGGCAGAAATAGACTTTGCCATGTGCTCTGGGATCGTGCTTCAGACCAGAGGACCTGCACAATTTTCCTCAAAAGTTGATCTTCTTTTGCTCTCTACCACAAGATTCAGAATTTAATAAAAATATTTAGAAATGAAATAAGACAAATGGTAAAAGAATTTTCCATTTTTTTCACCATCGAAAATTCTACCTTAAACTCATCGAAAGAATGAAATCTCAATCAATGAGGTTATAAAAAAAGTGTAGTTTCCTATTACAAAATTGAAAGATAAAGAGTATTGTGAAGGACAATCAATATGAAACTACTATTTCTCAATCTATGTTTTAATGGAAAGAAATTCTTTTAAAATGTTATAGAGGGGAAATTACCTATGCAATTCATCATTGAGAAAGAAAATTTATCTATCCAAACAATAAAATTTCAATGTACAGGGACCTTTTTTCCATTTTGGATTGACTTTATCAGGATTGCACTTTCATTACTTGAGTGGCCTCTTTCCTTGGGAATGCAATGGCTTAATAAGAAACAAGTTGAACAAAAAAGTAGAAATACAAGTATAATTTAACTAAATTCTGAGAAAACAAATATGATTTGATTGAATGACACTGAAACACAGACAGATAGTTGCATAATTATCCATTAGCGAAAAATACACTACAATCTAATACAAATACAATAAGTAAATTTTAGTTAGATTTTATTTATTTGGTAATTAGAAAATCAGATGAACGAAAAACAAATTTTAATTGAAGAAACATAAAAAATAAGTTAGATTTAGTTTGATTCCAGTTAACCAAACAATTGTTAATATATTACAAATATTAGTTAAGGAAAATGCATCAGAAACACAACAAGCAATAAAAATTAGCTTAGAAAACTTAAGATTATACTTCTTTCTTGAAAGTCTACAATTTGAGAAACCAAACTAATTGAATAATAATAAATTTAATCCAAACCAATCATTTTTTTAATAAAAAAATTTAAAAAAAAAATCTGGGAAGAATTAGGTGTAATTTTGAAAGATGATAAAATAAAAGCAAGGTTAAAATGACATGAATGTGTATAAAGACGACATATTGCTAGATGAAATAAATTGATCTAAGTTGAAAATGGGAAAGAGAGAAATCAAGTAAAAACTTAGTTACTGTAATTATATATGAATTTTTTTACTAGGTCTTTGTTTTGTTGATTTAGTTGCAATTTTATCTATCGTCTTCTATGGACTCTATAGACTCTATAGACCTGCAATTGCTTTGCAGATTTATCAACTTCACATAAAATCACGACCATAGAGAAAGTTACTCTTAACCTTATCAAGCAACACAATCTTTGTCAACTTTCTTGTACTAAGCAACTTTTATAGATTGCAGTTTCCAATCTAGACAGAGGAATTGAGAAATGGATGTGACTCCTTCGGGTAGCGTAGCAAAAAACACAGCCATCTCTATGTAAGGCCATTGGTTAAAACATGCTCAAATGGAATCAAGTCCTTAGGAAAAACTCACATCTTAGTATGAGGCAATCAAGAACCAAACAATGCAACAGATATATATGAACTTGTTTTTCCTGTACTATTATAACCAGTGATGTTATGGGGTTAGGATTTAATAATTTTCTATAAATAAATAAACAAAACACGTACCTTTTTGGCATAAAAATACCAAACAACTGGTAGTTTTAATTTAAAGTCATGATCTATCTTCCACTAAGAATTCATGAGCCCCATCCACTTCAATCGAACTGAGTCCAGGGGATTTAACAATCATCTTGCTTCCCATGAGAGCTCTCACTTGCCCCACCTCATCCCACCTACGAGCCTCAGCATACAAGTTTGAAATCAGCGCATGTGCCCCTTCATCACCAGGCGATAGCTTGATGATGTTTGGCAAGATCTTCTCAGCTAGCTCGACCTTCCCTTGGAATCTACAAGCAGAAAGGATTGAGCACCATATGAGATGGTTTGGTTCCAAAGGCATTTTTTTTATGGCATCCATTGCTTCATCTATGAATCCAGCTCTAGCTAGTAAGTCAATTAAACACCCATAGTGTTCGACTCCAGGAGAAACACCATATAGTTCAGACATCAAATTGAAATAAGCTAGTCCCTCATTTACCATTCCAGAATGAGTACAAGCAGAAAGAACAGCCATGAATGTCACACTGTCAGGTTTTACATCCCTGAGTTCATGCATTCGATTGAAGAGATATATAGCTTCTCTTCCTTGTCCATTAGTTGCAAGACCACCGATCATTGCATTCCATGTGTGGGAATCTTTATGAGGCATCCCATGGAAAATTTGCATTGCTACATCAGTGCAACCACACTTGGCATACATATCAACGAGTGCGTTTTGTAAACAAACATCCTTTTTTATTTCATTTTCTTCGATATAAGCATGGATAAGTTTGCCCTGGTCTAGAGCCCCGAGCTGGGAGCAAGCCGATAAAATACTAACCATGGTGACTTCGTTTCCTTTCACATTAGAAAGCTGCATCTCTTCAAATAAGGTTAGAGCTTCCTTGTAGAGATTACCTTGATCGTAGCCTGATATCAAAGCTGTCCACGAGAAAACATCCCTCACAGGCATCTTACGGAAGATGGATTCAGCTTCTATAAAATCCCCGCATTTGGCATACATGTTAATCAAGGCATTTCCAAGAAAGACATCACAAACTTGCAAGTTTTCCTCCACAAAAGCATGGAGGAGTTTACCCTGCTGCAGATTGCCCAATTGAGCACATGCTGACAATGCAGCACAGATTGTTATTCCATCTGGCCTTTCATTTCTGCAAGTCATCTCTTGGTAGATATTCAACGCTTCTTTGTGGTGTCCACTAAGAACTAACCCAGAAATCAGTGCGTTCCATGTTGCAGTATTAGAAGTAGGCATAGACTTGAACACATTAAGGGCATCTAACAGACTGCCACACTTCGCATACATGCTTATCACTGAGTTGCCTATGTCAATGTTGAATTCCCATCCATATTCCATAATTTGAGAATGAAGCCAAGAACCTCTACCGAGAGCATGCAATTCACCACAAGCTGATAACAGGCTTGTTAAAGTGAACTTGTTTGGCTCAATGCCAACCTTTCTCATCTCATCAAACAACCTAAAACCCTCATCTAACTGATTCTGTTGTAAATAACCAGATATCATCGACGTCCACGAAACCACATCCTTCTGCGGCATTTCATCAAACACCTTCCTTGCAACGTCAATATCGCCGCAGCCGCTATAGAAGTTGATGAATCCCGACATCACAAACATGTCCGAATCTAAGCCAAATTTTGTAACCATAGCATGGACTGAGCTTCCATCACGCAGACTTCCGAGTTGCGTGCATGCTCTGGACACGGTAGAGAAGGTGTAGCTATCAGGAGGGAAGTCTGCACGACGAAGGAGCAGCTTAAAGGCAGAGAGGGCGTCATGAGGAGCACAGTGGTGGGTGTAGCCCCTAATGATAGAGTTCCACGTGAAAATATTTGGTTGGGCAATCAGATCGAACAGGCGGCGGGCGGAGGTCATGTTGGAGAGGGCGGAGGGGGAAGTGAGGACCGCGAGGAGTCGGCTGGCGACGAAGGTGTCTTCGATGAGGCGAGAGCGGATCATGCGAGCGTGTACCTGAGCGAGCTGCGATCTGTTGGAGCAGCTTTCGAGGAAGAGGAGGAGGAAGCGGCGGTGATCGCCGGAGCTCCATGGCTCGGTGAGCTTCTTGGCTGCGGGGAGTCGCCTGGGCTCGAAGTAAAGATAGCGCATCAAACGGGCCGCGTCGCAAGGCGTGCGCTGTTCGATTGGGACCGTAACAGTTTGGACAATTTAATGAACCGCAAAGTTTAAAATGATAAACTCAGTTAGCCTCTTATTGACTAGCAGAGATTTTCTGGACCAGGATCCCTAGATCACCCCTAATCCAGTGGATTCTGGCCCTTGGATTCAATCACATCCCCGATCA
>JBBPFP010979890.1:0-14124 GCA_037974795.1 Kaempferia galanga | reverse complement strand
AGCTTACGGTGCTCCAGCTCGGTCTACTTGGACACAACAACCAACCGTATTCCCAGCTGTCCATCCACTCGGTTTCAGACAGGATCACCGAAGTAGAAGATCATCATAGAATCTCCCTTATCTCTCTTGTGAGGCTTCGTGTTGCTAGAGTTGGAGATGTCTCAGCCATGTAGAGACTTTCTCCTTGCCACTATGTCTCAATTTGTGTTGCTTTGACTGACATAGTGACATTTGAAACCATGATCTATATATTATAAGTAGGCACATAACTTTGGTTCCTTGTAAATACTATAGATCTTCTGAGCAGCTTGTTAATGATGCATTATAGGGTTTCTTTTTTTACATCTACCTAGCATCCCTACCACAAAAGCTATGCCAGGTTTTATATATGTCTATGAATATATAAGATTTCAAGTGTGGGTGCATATGACAGATTTTTCATTTGCTCCATTTTTAAGTGGATATTGGCTGATCATATCCTCTTTGACAATGAATAATACAAAGGATGCATTTTTTTCATTTTGAACCTTTTCAAAATCCTTTTAATGAAAACCTTCTTTGATAATCCTAATAATAATAGCTTAAGATTCATCTCTATGAATCTCTATGCCAGGGACATAAGAAGCTTCACTTCAGTCTTTTGTTTTGGAGATTTGCGAAAGACAATGCTTCCTTTCATGTAGCATACCGAAGTCATTTAAAGTAGAATATGATCCATATATTGGACTAAAATATTACTCTATGTCCACTGACCTATAGTTCCACACATTGATCCATAATGTTTTTCTTTGAAGCCAAATGAGGCAATAATATTATGATTTTTTTTTTTTATTTCATTGGCACGATACCTGCTTTAGTCTACACTTTTTAAAAAAAAAAATTACAAACCAAATATTCCATTAAAGGCTTCAAGTTGATCCATACTACCTCCAGATTCCCATTTGAAAATGTTATATTCACCTCCATTTCAGTATCATTTAGTTTAAGAGCCATCTGTAAACTAATTAATTTTCCAACATAAAATTTCATGTACAAACCACTCCTAAATCCTAATTGAAGCACTTTGCCAAATAACATCACTTTGGCAACACAATGAAAAGTGGAATCTTTGAATCGAAAGTACAATAGATGGCTCTTAGACATTTTGTTTTTTTTTTTTTTGAAGTAATGGCTTGAGTTTTATTTTATGCCTTACTCAATTGTTGGTTGTATCTTCAACTGCTAATTATTCCTCTCTTAAAGCCTCTGTTACCATTGGTGTAATTTCTCAATGTTGATTTCTTCTTTAGCAAAGTCTCCAACATCCACTACCTTTACTCGGTCCTACCATCTCAGTGTTGGTTGGCTAGTTCAATGATATTTTTGGTGGCAAATAATGAGATTTTTATCATGATGATGGTCATGAGGGATAATTCAATGGAGTGAGTATATGGCAAGTCATATATCCTTGCACCAGAAGTGTTACTAAGTGATAAGATCCATATAGTTAACTATTTTGAGATTAGTGACAATATTATTGTTATTATTTTTGTTGGTCCACGCTATCAATTTAAATCTACTTTTCCTTTTTAGCTTCTTAATAAATATCAGGCAATAGATTGATTAGCCATTAGTGTTTAGTACTTATAATAATTCATCCAATTTTTGTTGTTGCTTCTTTCTTTGTTATTTTATATTATTAATTGTTGCTTGGCATGATGAAACACTTTTTTTTTGTAATTATATCTGTGAATTAGATCTTTTTGAGGATATACGCAATTATCTTGCCATTGGCAACAAAAAATTTGGCCTTATTTGTAGTTTGAAACCAAATAGACCTGTTAAGTTGTTGGTCTTGCTAACATGATTTTACGTGTCAACTAGAATCAATCAACCGTTATATTTTTCATCCATCTGCCAGAGCTAGCTCCATGATTTCATTTTGCTTTTGGACTCTAAAAGGTTATATCACTATTAATTTTCCAATCTCTAAATCATTCTTAATATGCTATCTAGAATTTTCTTTGGGTTGGTGCCCTTTTGCCTCACATTGGTCTCTAATTAACTTAATTTGACTAGATACCTGAGAAATTTTCATGTGCTCGTTTGCACGCATGTGACTCTGACTGACTTTATTTGACTAACTGAGAAATCTGCTTGTCAACTTTATACGTCTATCTCATTTTAGCATATTACTTTTGTATTTATTATCAATTAGAGTTACACCTAACTGTTTTGGGATACCAATATTTTTTACTTCTTTTAATAATTCCTCACATGCATTTGCATTTACATATATCAACTATACTATCTTTTTAATGATTCCTATTTGCCCAACAATGATGCTTTTAAACTTTTGTTTGTTTTTTAAATATATTTATGCACATGATAATTTGTATTATAATTATTTGTTTTCTATCTTTACCGTTTTGACTTTTGAAACACAGGGTTCAGTTTGGTTACTAGATCCAGATAAAGTTCCAAAAATCAACATTGATGAATCATCAACAAAAGTGCCAAAAGAAAAAAAGAATAAAAGCACTCTCGGGGTTGTTCCTGTCAGAAAATATGGTAAAATTAAAGATCACTTATTGATCTTGTCTGACTCTGATGGTTCTCAAGCAATTATAAAACTCTTGGGCTGTACAGTGGTTGCTGTTTCTGCCTCAGATTTGTCTTCACGGAAATGGTGATTTGGATAAAATCCTCTGCTATAAAAAAGTTTTAATGATGACACAACTCTTTAGTTGGAGGATTTTCAATAAGTGATTTATTCTTTTATTGAATACACTATTAGTAGATCAGTCCGGTGTTTTATTCAGTAATGAATCACTTTATATGATATATATCTTCTTGCCACAATTCAACACTGAGTTCTTTTGTTTAATCTTAGTTCACGTTGACTTGAAGAACTTATTCTGTTCATCGCTGAATTTTTGTCATTAAGCATGTGATACTGATGAAGTAAGGACTAGGCCAAGGAAATGGATCAATTTCTGCAAATGCTGATTGGTCAGTTGTTTTCAATCGTGGATTACACAAGCCTCACAAGGATTCAGACCTCACGTCTGTTTTTCCTTTTTGACGGTTTGGAAGTTAGAAACTGATTCAGATTATTAATGTTGGTTTCATAGTGATGTTTTTTATGAAAAAGAAATTAAGGTAGAAGAGAAATGCATACAGAGATTTATGCATTTTACAATATGTATGTTTGTAAAAAAAAGTTGATATTAGTAAAATAAACAGATTGCTTATATCTATTGGCTGAAAGCCTATAACAGAAGTTCTTACACAGTTTGGTAATCTGTGTGTCAACTAATCATGGTGCCACAATCATCACCATTTTGGTGACATTGATCATATCATCTACAATTTTATTTATCTTCAATTAAGATAGAAAGCCATTAAACTGACGGTGCAAATATCCTCAATGAGGTTGACTTTGATCAGGTTCTTCTGATGTTTTAATGTGATTGAAAGTGCTTAAATTAGGTTCATCTTGTATTTCTTATATGTGTTGAGTTTGTAGGATGCACAAGTTGATTGAAAGTCCAAGAGGAGAGTTTTAGAGCTTGACAAGATGATTGAAAGTCCAAAAGATTAAACTTAAGTAGACTCTACCTATTGGTTTGCTCGATTGAGGAGCATGCGTTTTGTTTATAGTTGATGTTTCAACTTGATGTTGAGCTATTTGCGATCCTCACGAACAGAATGGTTCTATTTCTATTTGCAAATGTATGAGCAAAGAGTTTAAGTTAAGTTTGCTTGTGGTTTTGATATGTGTATTTGAGTCTTGCAAGACTTAGTAAAATACACATGGAGATGACTTGACGTGACCAAGATAGTTGGGCGTCCAGTGATTCAAGATTCATGGAGATCAGTGAAGGATGACATGGAGCATCCGAGGGATTGTAGGTCAAGGATCATCAGAATGGAGCAAAGGGAAGTGGGCATTGAAGGTAAAGGCGTGAAGGAGGACATGGTGAGTAGCCGTGGGCTAGGTGCATCCAAAAGACGTGGGGCCTGAACGAAGATAACTTCAAGGCTAAGATAAACTCTGAGGGAGTTGAGTATTTAGAGACTGTATCTCGGGGCAAGGGTAGATTTCAATATAGGCAGACTTGACCTTAAAAATGGTCAAGCAAGTTTACCAGTCAACTAACATATTTATTGACTTTTTTTTTTTTTGACTTGTAGGTTACATTCTTTTACCATGGATTTGTCATATCACTAATTTATAAAGGTAAAATTCAGAATATATTGGTTGAAAAACAGTTTGTTGTCATCCCCAAAATACCAGCTGTAGTCTATATGTACGTTTTCTTCTAGTATGACTTTTGGGAACTGCACATTGATTAGAAATGCAAGATGGGTTTATGACTTTTTCTATATGTTTGATGCATAATTTATTGGAATGCCAAAATAATGCACAATCATTATTCTACAAATAAAATAATCATCTAAGCATTTTTGTTTTATATAGATCTATTATCTTTTCCTGACGTGGCTTATATAGGGCAAAGAGGTATCCCATAAAAGTGGAGAGCAAAGACTCAGTAGTTTACAAGGGTAGTAAGACATGTTACTTATATTTTGACACTTCTTGGGAGAAAGAATCCTGGTGCAGAGCTCTCCGTCTTGCTTCTTCTCCTGATGAGGGAAAAAGGAACTGGTACACAAAGATTAGTGAAGATTTCCAAGATTATCTCTCGTCCTTGAATAATGAATATCCTTCTTTTCTAAAACCATCAGTGGCTTTTTCTGAGACTACAGACAGATCAAATAAGATCGATGGATCTTCAAGAGTTCGTCTATTTTGGAAAAAACTGGCAAAAAAGACTTCAAAGAATGGTATAGAGGGTAAAATGAGCTCAGTTTCATCATCAAACTATGGTGAAAAGAAGACTTTTGAGAAGTCACATTCGTCAGCTGATGTATCAATAAGTTCATCTGTGGACAGAAGTTTAGGCAGTTCCTCGTCAAATAATATAGGACAGCATATACCACCAACTTCTACTTATTTAGGCAGCAAAAGTTTACGGCCTGGCAAATTAGATACAATTGTTGATGACAAGATTGTTAACGATGAGGGTACACTTTGCTGTAATCTGTTGTTCTCACGTCTATTTTTCGATGCTAAAAGAAGTATCAACATTAATAGTATCATAAAAGCACGCATCCAGGTATTTTTTTATTTTTCCCTTTTATATTCAGTTGTTTACATTTTGGTTTATATGGCCTCTGATCTTCTGATTATTCGAGCAGAAGAGTTTGTCAAATATGAGAAGGCCAAATTATATTGGTGAAATAATTTGTACTGGCTTAGATATTGGAAATCTTCCACCTTACATTCACCAAATGAGAGTTTTCCCAATGGACTTGAATGAGGTGTGGTCTATGGAAATGAATATTGAATATTCAGGTGGTATATTGTTGGATATAGAGACAAGACTTGAAGTTTGTGAACCAGAGTTGCAAAAGAAGATAATAGAACCAAGTTTAGAACCAAATTCTGCTGGCGAGGTAAACTCAGATTTACTTGATGGTATCGAGCAGTATCGAAACCAGTTGAAATATTCAAACTTAGCCACTGTAATGGATAACAGAAATGAAGTGGAGAAAGCAGGTGAGTATAGGATGCTGGATATTGTTGTGTTTCGGCAGTGCTGTTTATATATTGAAGTTTTTATATATGTTATTTTCTTGTGGGAAACCAAAAAATAAGTTGACGGAAACTCACTATTGTGAATATATACAATTACCCCTGATTTCCTGATTCCCTGATGAAGATTTGAGTCATATGCTTATCATCTTTCTTAGTCAAGATTCATGGTCCTTTTTTGTCCTTTTTAAGTGGATATTCGTTGCTTGCCCTATTATGCTTGAGATCAATTATCAAACAGATTTTTTTTTTAAAATTCTTTAATATAATCACTTATTAGATTCATTTGAATTGTTGACCAGAAATCTAAGCACAGAATTGTACAATTAGTTGACTACAACTATCAAGCTATTTCCAAAAACATTGTTCTCTTTAAGATCACTAATTGCAGTAGCTGATACTTTATGTGAGTGTTTGCAAGATTTAGTTAATTGTGTAATAAGCAGGGTGTTTATTCAAAATGAAATGAGGCTTTGTAATCTTTTTTGGGCATTATTATACTGCTCATGTATATTCCATGAACTTTTTCTTTCTTTAACCAAATAGTGAGTTTGCACTTTACCCAGAAGTTGATGTCAACTGTCACTTTTTTTCATTGCCTTTGGATTTTTTTTGTCTTTTTTATAGTTGATATTTTTTTTTTAATAATAGCTGACCACGCCCCACCCACCCCCACCTTCACCTCCTTGTGTATTCGTTGCAATTTACTGCTTCTTAATTGTATGCTCTTTTTTTTGTTGGCTGGTATACCCTTTTTAGCTTAACCATTCCCAAGCAAAGTTACTCGTGTAGAGATGCAGATGGTTGGAATACTCGTTCAGGTTATCCCATCACTAAGTTTGCCAAGTATTGTTGTTGTTCAGATAGCCTGAGAAACACAAAGAGTGCTGGTTGGACTGCAAGCTATGTATCTAGATGGAAGACCATCCTCCACTCTGTTGCCGATCAAGTTTCACAGGTTAGTTTATATTCAAAGAACTTTAAGAATGTTGCATATAATTAACTTAAAGTACAGATAGCATGAGTGATTTTGTTACTAGGGTTGTTAAATGGGCATCAAAGATGTGATTTTTGGCCATTAAAATAATGTCAATTGTCTACCCTGGTGCAATTGCGTATGGGTTTCTTATTACCATAACTTTGATGGAAAGTAGCAAAAGTTTTTTCTTTTGTCACATATGATAATGGGATTAACACCCTCCAACATATGATATCACGATGACCAACAAGTTATGGTAGTCCTAGTTATGGTACACCCTCCTACCAATGGCAGCCACTGTAGCATAGTGCTTCACTAGGTCTAGGTCTTTCCATGGAAATCATTTACTATATTGCAAAGGTTTTTAACACTACATTTGGTTGACATACTCACCCAACACCAAAATTGAATGTCTATCAATTCAGGACCCTTTTTATAGACTTGACTCAACCTTAAATATAAAAATAAATATTCTAAATAAAGAAAATAGGCTAATCTAACTAGGATAATAATTATTCCCTATTTATTACCAAAATAGAAATATTAATTATTAAATAATAAAAATTAAATTTGTAATTAATTGTAGATGTGTCAATCTTGAATATTTCCCAATTTAATTACATTTATTTCAGATCCCCGCCAATCTTGAATATGATATATTCTTGAAAATTTTCTATTTGTTTCCTTTTATTGGATGAATTAATATGTAATTTATCTTCAATTTTTTTTCCACGATATTTGTTTCCTTCTTTTCATTATTCTTTTCTTTTTTTGCATTATATACTTAAAAATCTTATGGATTATCATTTTGGATAATCAGAGTATCTACCATTTTGCATTCAAGTACATTGATTTCTTGTAAACAAACAACCCCGCATGAGTTAGAACATGGAGAAGAGGAGGTGCGACCGCCCCCTCTCACATTTTGCTAAAAAAATTACATATTTAAAAGGCCTCACCGTCACTTTGTTTGGCCGATTATAACCGTGCATTGCTGGAAACTGAAATTGATCACATATTTGAAAATCCCACTACCTAATGCATTGGTACAACTTTTATTAGAAAATATCGCAACTTGAAATATTAAATATTGAATTTTAAAAATAAAATATGTAATAATAAATGGATGAACAAAATCATAGGACACAAAGTGAGGGCGCTAAATTAAAATTGAATCGGATTCGAACTAACTCCAATGGGTTTGTGCGGAGTTAAGGATTGCGTTGGCTCAAACCGGAATTGATTGGAAGTTGATTTGGGTAAATTATGGCCGAACCAAATTTAAGGTTTAAATGGTTCGACCAATTTAAAATGAATTATGATATTTTTGTGTAAACCTTCTATTTTATTTTTTTCTCTCCCTTTTCTCATCCATCCCTCTTTTATTTTTTTCTTCCTCTTCTTCCCCATTTGCTTCTTCTTCTCTTCTCCAACGGTAGTAAACCTACCATTTTTTCCTCTCCTCTTCTCAAGCACAAGAGTTCTCTGTTCTTCTCCTTTCTCTACTCCAGCAAGCAAGAAACGCAGCATCCTGCCCTCTTCCAGTAACAAAAGCAGCTCTCAGACCTCGCATCTTCTTCATCTTCTCAGTTTTTTTAGGATTTTATTGGCACAGCAAGAATAGTCCTGTTTTGCCTTGTCTTGCCTTGCTCTCTCTGTGTCGTTGCCGAGCACACCGAAACTTAGCCAAGGTTGCTAATGAAGAAGGTAAAGTTTTTTTCTTTTGCTTCTTCCTCGCTATCTTCCCTTCTCTATTTTTCTCAAAAGTAACAGGCATCCAAGAGGAGTAAGTTATTCCTCTTCTTTAATGTTTCATTAATTGAAGGAGAGTTATATTTTGTTTTATTAGGTTATTAGTTAGGAGGGTTGTTTAGATGGATCGCAATGAATGTCTCGTATATAGGAATGCTCAATATTATGAGGAAGCGAGATTATTTTTCCACTTTGAGCCCTAGATAAGCTTTAGGGATCGACAGAACATTGTTTCAATTGGAACCAAGGGCTATGGTCGATGTTTTTGAATTTAAGTTCGTTTCAGTTCCTTAAATTTGAAATTTAGGCTTTTGGATGGTGAAAAATCGATTTACACTAATATTTAGAATTTTTTAAAATTGCCCCTCCTAGTTGAAAATTCTGGCTACGGTACTGAGTTAGACATCTTTAAAAATATCAGAAATCTTCTACTAAATGAAAATAACACGAAATTCTTAAATTTTATATTAAATTTAAACATAAACTATCAAAACTACTGATGGGCAAGTAGTGAATGTTTTGTTTTGTTGCACTCTGGTGACCAAACTTTTTAAACGACATCTCAGATAATTTGGACAAATGAGTAAGACATCTTAAACTTAAACTGATCTAGGGAATAAGTTTCAGTTTACATGCATCCCCTTTAGTAATCAATCAGTTTCGCTATTCAAGGGTGTCATAAAGTTCTGGAAATAGCAGCAAAGATCAATTCTGGATTTTCTAAATCTGGATACACTTTACTCTGATTTCACATTACTCTGATTTCTCACATAATACAAACTTCACCTCTTGCATCACTTCTTCCACTACACTTTTGTTGAGGACTGCACCATTGAACTTGTTTCTGGTCTGGATATTTTCTTCATGCTTGGTTTTTGAGTGATCCTGAATGACTTATTTTTGTTTTTTTAAGGTGCCCCTTTCATTGGCAATAAGAGTTGTTTCTCTACGTGGGACATTGCGGTTGCAGATAAAGCCACCACCATCTGATCAGTTATGGTTTGGCTTCACCAATATGCCAGAATTAGATTGGAATTTGGACTCTTCAATTGGGGATCGAAAATTATCCCATAGTCACATTGGTTTGCTCATTGGCAATCGGATTAAGGTGATAGTTTCTTTCAAGTTTCATTTTTTTTTTCCTTTGCATTAATGACTTTCCTAGTTGAGAAATTCTGACCTGCATTTTGAAATGCAAATGTCACCCTTTAAATTTGTACCTCCGAACCATGTTACCATGCAGGCAGCAATTAGAGACAGTTTTGTTCTCCCTAATTGTGAAAGCATATGTATCCCATGGATGATAGCAGAAAAGGATGATTGGGTCCCAAGTAAAGTTGCACCATTCATATGGACCAATAATGAGAATGCAGACAACACAGAACCTGAGTCATCAGTGCCCCGAGCTACTGAAGATAAATTGAAGGTTGATAGTGGCATCAAAATTAAAGACAGTTCGGATGACAGAATTGAAAAAGTAAAGGAAGTGATGCATGTCGAACAAAGTTCCCAGGCAACTACTCCAGCATCCTCTTCAACTACCATTGGTGGTCAAACTGGCTCTGCTGCTTCTTCTATTCATTCTTCTTATGATGCCATGAATGCTGATCTGAAGGCTCCACTATTGACCGGTGAACCTGCAAAGACTTCTATCCAAAGAAACACAGATAGCCCTACGGTTTCCACGTCCAGGTCATTAGTCTTGCCGAATGATCATTTGAGTGCTGAAGACGACGATAAGCCAAAGAAAACCAGCAGACGTGCTAGAATGATGGATTTCGGGAAGAAAGTTGGGGATAAGCTGGAAGAGAAGAGACGGCACATTGAAGAAAAAGGCAGGCATATTGTGGAAAAGATGCGTGAGAATGCGAGAACAGCAAGCTATGATTCAAGCTGACATGAAAAACAATGGCAGGTAAAGCAGATTTAATGGTGAGATATTCTATTCAAATTGAAACTGCCAAACTACCTGTTTAGTGATGTTTGTACAACGATAGTTGACAATGTGTACAGATGTAATGTTTATTCTTTTTTTCCTGCTGTTATTATCAAGTCATTCATTTTGATGCATACCGTACAGGCATGCCCAGCGTTGACCCATTGTCGGCATCAACATTTGATGAATCACATCCAAAGTATATAAATGACCATGGCATCCACCCTCTAGCACTTGGTCGGTTACAAGCTTATCATGTGATTTACCATCTTACGGGGCGCCTGAGGTCTTACAATAAATGCCACGTGACACCATGAAATATAATAGATTTTGTTTAATCATATTATATTTAATTACAAAAAATTATTCATTTCCTTTAGTTAGTGATAAGGATTCATTTCTTAGGGTTAAATATGACACTTGTCTCATCAAAGGTGAAGAGAACTGTGTGTTAAAAGTGATAATTTTTTTTTAATTGGCATGACTCCATTTTTTTTTAATCGATTAATCTTATGAAGGATCAGTTTTCCACTGGCTGTTAAATGTTAAAGGTGATAACTTTGTGCGAAAGGTGAGTCGGCCTGAGGGCAAGTGACTGATGGTGAGTGTAAGTTAGAACAAGATTGCTACTGACGGTGACTGTCGTTATTTCTTTTACATGTGGAAGAATAAGAACAAGAAACAAAACGAAGGTGGGTGAAATTTAATAATATTTTGATCAATTGTTTGTAAAACTACAATAAATAAATAAAATTTTCTGATAAATACTCTCCTATTCTAACATTCGTCACTTGTTCAAACATGTTTTAGAAGATATAATTAACATTCGACGACTTCACGACGGTTGTCTTTCAGCCCACTAATCGCATGCTTATCGAACTCAGATCCCATTCAGAACATTTACTTTCCACATAGATAACTAAAGCAAAGCACCAACTAAAGGCAACAGAACAAGCTGCTGACAGAGAGTTGTGTCAGCTAGATTTAAATGACGAGCACAAAAGCAAGATTTGGTGTCTCCATCCTTTTGAAGCACATGGAGCAAAAGATAGATGATCAAAATTTTCATTATCTTTTAGCTTTATCCCAACACCTTTAGAACTAGTGACGTGGTGAAGACTAAGCACCATGAATCAAGATGCATCTTATAAATTAGTCCATTGGAACAAACAACAAGGCACTCTCTTACAGAACCATAGAATTATAGAGCTTCATCTCAACCTATGGAGGTACTAAACAGCAGTCGTCGAGTGGTTGGAATTCCACTCCAGAATCTCCAACATGCTTCTTCAGCTGATCACAGAAGACTGAGTCTCCATTCGGCATCATGTGGCCGCTCGGGATACAAACCAAGTATGTTCCTTCTTCTTTCTTGCATCGGTTGCTTGTTAATGAATTTTTACTCTCTTGGTTACTCAAGCGGATACTTATCTGCAGGACATTCTGATTTGGTGGCCAATTGGATGAACAAGTTCAGCAAGAAGGCAGAAAACATTCGCGACCACGGTACTCGACTTTACCTTCAAGTTCAGTTCATGGTATGCGATTCTGTTCTAACATGAGTTTGTTCTTGATGCATATTGCAGTGAATTTAGGAAGCAACTTTTCAGAAACTCTGAAGGGAAAGTTCAACCTGGGGGCTAAGATTTTTCAAGCTGGAGGTCTTGAGAGAATCTTTCGGAAAAATTTCTGCATAGAAAAGGGAGAGAAGCTGTCGAAGGCCTTCCAGTGCTATTTGCACACCACTGCTGGTCCTATTGCAGGGTTGCTATTCATCTCAAACAAGAAGATAGCATTCCATAGTGACAGATCCCTCAAGCTCACTTCTCCAAAAGGAAACTTGACCAGAGTGCCCTACAAGGTACATGGATTGATCGATAAATGATGGAACACGTAAGTCATCAATTAAGATGAATACTAACTGAATTGCATCACTGAGCAGGTTTTGATCCCAGTTGGGAGCATCAAGAGAGCCATACAAAGTGAGAACACTGAGAAGCCAAGTCAAAAGTACATCCAAATAGTTACAGTAGATGACTTTGAGTTCTGGTTCATGGGGTTCTTGAGCTATAAGAGATCTTTCAAGCACTTGAAGCAAGCAATTTCAGATTCTCAAGTTGGGATCTTGCAGTTGACTCAGTGATCAAATTGTCTGAAATTGCATCTTGGATCCTTTTTTTTTTTTTTTTTGAGTGGGAGGTGGAAGTCTTACGGGACTGAACAGCCTTCATTCATCTCATTTTGTATAAATAGATGTGGCGGAGTGTTATTTCACTCTCTCTGTGAACAAAGCTATTCATGAAATGGAAGCATGAATTTGGAAAAAATCGGATCAATCATGGCAAAAATAAGTGAAATTAGAGGGGAAATCGTACAACATATTGACTGAACTTGCAGATACCACTCATTGATATGCCAAAGCGAATTTATTCTTTACTGTCTAAAGAACATTCAAAACCATCTCATGCTCAATACTCGCATGATCAAGTGACAGTAGCGGACCAAGGAAACCAAGCAAAAGTCCCACCAGAAACTACTTATTAAGGGCACTTGAGCTTGCCAGAGGGGGCGGTCATGGAGGCATAGCAAGCACAGGTGATGCGAGTCTCCACTGATGTGCCGGGTGGCACACAGTTACACTTGTTGCAGCACACCCCGCACATCTTCTTGCACATCTTTGGCTTCCACGATTTGCTACAACGCACTGCGCATGCTGCTCCGCAATCTGCATGTTTGTTTGTACACGAAGATACACCACCAAATGAGCTAGAGCTTTCACATTACCATATTTGATTATCAATATTAGAACATACATACCGATAGTAACTCCCAAAACCGATCTCTTGTTCGCTACGATCTACAAATCGCAAACACTATGATTAACATTAGTCTTGAAAACCAATAGAGAAATAAACAAACCAAAAAAAAAGTCCTACATACTGAATGATCAATGGAGATTGAGCGGGCATCAACGTGATAAAGCCCAAGCATGACAAGTAGAAGACACGCAACGATGGGACTCGAGAGAGCCATATGTTGAAAGGCAAGAAGGAAGAAAGAGGAACTAGTGAGTGAACTGAAGTTGCTGATCTGATCAGGTGAGCAAACAAAGAAGAGACCTGCTATAAATAGAGTCGGTGAGTATATTATTTGAATAATGGAGGCATGCAGCAGCAGCTACCAGGAAGGGGCGCTGGGACAGTATGGCATGTGTTCATGTGGAGTTAGGTTGGATGTGCCTGCAGTAGAATCACAACAGCTAAGTTGGTGGCGGTAAATAACAGGTTAGATTTTAGCTTATATTTTATTTTGTAGATGTCCTGTAGACCTACCACCCTGTGTTGTTTGGAATAAATTAAATTTGTTCCGATCAACATTGTTAACGGTCTGACTACTAGTCAACAAACAATACACGACTCATACGTGGTGAGTCAGTGTGGTGAGTCAGTATGTCCATGTGAATTAGTGTCTCAGTGTGAATTCTTATGCTTATTTTATAGAATGGAGTATGATTCAATGTGAATTATTGTGCGAAGTGGAGTATGAGTCAGTGTGTCAGTGTGAATTATTATGTTTACTTTACGAAGTGGAGACGAACTTTAGTTAGTGGTCAGCTAAGAGATAAGGAGATAAGGATGAACGATGGGGCTACAAACAACACCCGGTCCTTACCCTTAACTCTATAAATAGCCAGTTGACTACCTCTTGCTATCATCATCAGGAGTTACCTTAGAGTTACTTGAGAAAGTTCTCTTGTTTCACACTCCCCTAATAGTTTGTAAGTTCTTAAGAATTCTGAATAAAATCTGTATCTTT